>PVJS01007134.1:0-57206 GCA_004027185.1 Glis glis | reverse complement strand
TTTTTTTTTTTTTTTTTTTTTTTTTTTTTTGCGGTACCGGGGATTGAACGCAGGGGCGTTCTACCTCCGTGCTACACCCCCGGCCCTATTTTTTATCCTTTATTTTGAAACCGAGTCTCACGAAGCTGCAGAGGGCCTCACCAAGAAGAGAGAGAGAGAGAGAGAGAGAGAGAGAGAGGGAGAGAGAACTGAGGCTGGCAGCGAACCCGGATCCTCCAGTCTCCGCCTCCCAAAGTACTGGGATTACAAGCGTGCACCACCACGCCCGGCTTCCAGCAACCTTTTTTCTTTTCAACTTGCCTCATGAATTAGAGATTGTGTTGTTGCGTGGGGGGGGGGGAGTAAGTACATGCACCTGTGTGCATTTTAATCTTTGTCTCTTGCCTTCTGATCTCAGCCAGATGGGGGCAGTCCTTGGAATCATTCTGGAAAGGAATAGGGGGCTCTGATTTGGCAGGCCCAGCATCCACCCCAACTGGTTTCTCTCTTGCCTGAGTCCAGGTGGAGACAGCAAGAGCTTTCGGCAAGAGGCAGTCCTGTGTATAGCTCTGGAGGATGAGATGGTACAGGGCAGGTTATGCTGCAGTAACGAGTTAACCCTGAACCATCAGCAGCTTAGCACAACAAAGTTATTCCTCACATTGTATGCTTATTGGGATCTCTGTTCCACAGGGTCACTCAGGGTCACTCAGGGACCTGGGCTGATGGAGCCTTTACCATTTCATAGCTATATTATCTGGGAGTGAAGGCAGGAGAGAGAGGAGAGAGAGAGAGAGAGAGAGAGAGAGTGTGTGTGTGTGTGTGTGTGTGTGTGTGTGTGTGTGTGTGTGTTCTGGGGTAGGGAAGATCCTCCAGACACCAGGATCTGTTCAGTATAGAATTGATATAGAATCTGTACTTCTTGGGCAATAAATGTCTATGAAGTAGGATTTGCCCTGGTTAAGGTTCCACTCACAAGGACAGCCCAGGACCTCAAGACTAACCAAAAGACTGGTGGAAAGTTCCTGAGCCCTCATTACCGACTAACCCATAAGACCCGTCTACTCAACAATAAGAACATGCCATCTGGGGCCTATTTGTCCTTGGGATGGAAACAACATTGGTTTGGCCCTCCTTCCTCAAGCAGTGGATTCCTAAAGCCGTGGGCGGGTTTCACTCCAAGCCCCACCTCCGTCCTCCGAAAGCACTTGAGTGGAGCAGGATGCTGCAGACAGAGCTCCTCCCTCTCTCCATGTGTGGCCACAGTGAGACCCCAACTCTTTCCTTCTTATCCACCTCCACCTCCCCACCCACCCCAGCCCCTCCAGGCTGGTGGTGTAGCCCAGATCCTACTGAATATTTAGGAGCCAGAGGAGGTCATGTCCTGGGTTTCCTGGCATCTCAAAATGTTGGACTTTCCTTTAGTTAAAAAAGAAAACCTTTCATTTCATTCCAAAGCTCACACTCCAAGTTCATGTCTTGGCTTCCCCGTTCTTTCTTTCTACCTCTCTTTCCCTCCCGCCCCCTCCCTTGACTCTGAAATGCCTACTTAAGTGTAATGCGGCAGAGGCAGCTCTGTCTTGCTTCTTTGTCCAAGGTAACCCACGGTCCCAAACAAACACAGAGCGGGGGGGGGGGGGCGGCTCTCAGCACTGCCTCTTCTCCATGTTGCCCTACAGATGCACTCAGAGCTGTCCCCCCAAGTGCAGATGATTTCTGATAAACAGTGATCTGCTTTACAATAATTGTGACCAAGGACCACCTGGATGGATTCCCTTCCGTCTTCCTGCGTGGCCCCGCTCCCTGCGCACTTGCTCTTCCCTGGATTTCTCCACCATCCTCACAGGTGTATCCTCACCAGGACCTCATGATCAGGAGACTTCTCCAACTTTCTGTGAACCCTGGACGGGAGGTCAGTCTCAAGATGAGGACCACTGCGTCTCGGAGGGCCCCGCCGCTGTGGGACCACGGTGCTTCCTGCGGAGCCTCCCGCGGCCCTGCCCTTGAACAGAGGTGCTGGAGACCCTCATGCCATGTCTTCTGGCCAGAGACTCCTTGAAGACCCTGCAGAGGCCCCAGCCTGGCTCTCCTCTCCTCCCTGCTCCCCACACCTTGAGCCAGTAGAAACCTCTAGCTCACCACCTCAGGGTCACCCTGCGAGGACCGGGGAGGCAGCTGGGTCAAGGTGGGCAGGGGCACTCATAAAGAGGGCTGGGCTGGACACGGGGGAACTTGGGCTCCAGGTGCTGGCCTGCCACACAGCAACATGCTGACCCTGCTCAGCACGTTTCACCTCGTTGAGCTTCCTCTGTGTCCTCGATTGACTAATAAAAATCCCAAATAATTGGATTACTCCCAAAGTATCTTCACTATGTAAAAGTTGTTTCCTAGCAGGTGGCCCCTATTGGAAATCAAGGACGTTTCCACCACCACCTCGAAGTCTTCCTGAGATGCTAGAAGGTTCCAGAATTTTCCCTTTGACTCTGGAGCCCCGACTCCACTGCTGTCACATTCCTGTGACTCCAGACCGTGCTCTGATGGATGAAATCTCCCCACATCTGTTGTTTTACTGTCGCAGAGCTGCTCTGGGGTGCACAAACAGCTTATTGTTTTATTCTTTGCGGTGGAATCACAGTGGAGAGTTCCAGAGACATAAAACAGGAAGGCCCTGCGGGGGCTGCTGTTCAGTGCAGACACCCAGAAACCTCTGGGTGTGTCCGTCTTTGGGTCTTGTACAGACATCTCCTGCCATCGTGCCCTGTGCAGTTTCTGCAGAGCTCTGGGCACCCAGAGGCCTAGAGATGGTTTCTTTTCAATAACACAAGAGTCGCTAAGGAGATAAGCCTCCGTCCCCCAGGGAGCCAGGTGAACAGGAGTGGGAAGTGGGAAGTGAGCCCTTGAAGGAAGGAATGTCCCCAGGAAGAAGGGAAAGTGTCCTGGCCGTGCCTGCATGATGAAGAGAGCTGGAGAGGTCCCCTGTCAGAGGCCCCCCGCCTTGTGGACTGACCGGCGACTTCCTCTCCTGCCGAGAGCAGACAGTTCCAAGGACCCCGGAGGTGAGGTCTAGAGAAGAGTCGTTTGCAAATCCAGGCACAGTTCAGGAGAAATTTCCCCTGAAGGGGTTAGCATGGCGTTCGGCATAGAGAGGAGTATTACTGTTAGACGATTAATGCGCCATCATATCTAAGAATGGTTAACTAAAGCAGCCATCAGCTGAGCAGTAGAGAAGAGGTCAGCATGGCGGACTCGTCTCCACATCTCCACGCCGTGTTCATTTGCACCGAGGGAAGGACCTCTTTCTCCCCACCCTGAATCTGGAGAGACCTGGTGACCCTGCGTGACCAGCAGAAGGTGGCAGAAATCCTGGGCTGACCCTAATGACACCAGCTTTGCACCTGCCACTTCAACTCTTGGAAGCTAGGTGCCCTTTAAGAAGCCCCCTTTCGGGGCACCATCCTGCCATGAGGAAGCACAGGCCAGCCCTTGGAGGATCAGGGGGAGCTTGGAGAGGACCAGAGGGGCCGGCGTGGGAGGGAAGCCTGTGGGTTGTTCCGTCCAGCCTCAGGAGGCAAAAGCAATTCCAGCCCCAGGAATCGAGATCAAATAAAATGATGGTCGTTTGGATCCACTACATTTGGGAGAAGTTACTACGCAGCAACAGATAAGCCAAGTATTGCAAAATTAATTTTAGAATAAAAGAATTTAGCTTTTCCATAGGAGGTATATCTTTTTCTTTCTGTATTCCCTCACATTTTAACATAATCATGTAGTTTTAAAAATAAGTGTTCCAGAAACATTGTCAAAGGATCTGTGAAAATTCATCCACTTAACAAGGTTTTACTAAACATTTTTAATATTAAGCATTGTGATATGCCGTACACACATACACACACACACACACTTACTCACACACTCGTAGATACAGGACATCACCCTTTCATGTTGGACTTCAGCATTTGGGACTGATTGCTGGACGTCCCTTGCTCCACGGCTCCTTCAATTCTATTCGATGCGCCTTTTTGTTGTACAGAGGCCAGCAAGCTAAGTACTCTGCTGCTGTCCCCAGGTCCCTTCGCAGCCAAGATTCCGATTGTGATTTAGCGTGTGCCAGTCTGAAGCACCATTCAAGACTGGCATTCAGAACCGGGTGGGGACAGAACTCATGGGGGTGGAGGCAACGGGAAGCCACCAGGTCCCTGCTTGACCAACAGTTTTCTAACAGTCCGCTGGTGTGTTGCCAGAGCTGCTCCTAGAAGCTTACCTAGACTTATCCATTTAATGTCGGAAATACATCCCTTTCAAGCTGGGTGTGGTGGCAGAGGCCTGTAATCCCAGTACTTGGGAGGCTGAGACAGGAGGGTTGCAGGTTTGAGGCCAGCCTCAGCAACGTAGTGAGACCCTCAGTAACTTAGTGAGACCCTGCTTCAAAGTATAAATGAACAAACAAACAAAACAAATAGGTCTGGGAATTCAGCTCTGTGGTAGAGCGCCCCCTGGGTTCAATCCCCAGTGCCACACTCCGGAAAACAGGAAGTACATCTGTTTCTGAATTGGCCAGAGAGGCCGGGTTCTTGTCTCTGATGTTTGATTGACGTGCTCTGTCTGCTGGGGCCTCTCCCACTTACTCCCTGCTTGGCCTTTGACAGGGGACATCGTGTCCCCAGTCCTCGACTTCTTTCCTCTAAAATGGGGCTAGCGCCTGGATTAGGTTTGGTACTAACGACGTGGGTAGTGTTTTCGCGGTGTCTGACTCAGAGGGAAGTTCAACACACATGAGCCTCAAGGCGCTTAGAACAACTTGTGAAAAAAGGCAGCGGGGGAAGATGCTGGGTGGAGATGGCAGCAGGGAGACACCCGTGCTCTTCAGGGGACCAGGGAGAGGGCACATGGGAGCCGGAACGTGAAGACCAGGTTGATAAGGCCTGTCTCCTCCATTAGCCTGGAAGCGCCATGAGGTCTCAGGCCAAGTTTCACAACTGTCTGCATTTCCTTTAGCTTCTAGCATAAAACCCTGGGTTGGAGGGTCTGTGAATGTCTCCAAATGCAGAGAATGGTGTTGGAACCAGTAACCATCCAGTTACATCCCTGTAATATGGGTCCCAGTGTCTGCTCCGTACAGCCTGCCATGGTGGACACTGCCGTGGTCTTCAAGTTTCTGGTCTAGCACAGAAGGGGCTGGAGATGTCACCCCACCCTTACCTGTATACGGATGTTGGCATGGATGCTAGGGAAGAGGAGAACACAGGGGCTCCATCACCACAGGAGCCCCACATAAGCCTTTCCCAGGTACCCCTGCTTCTCCACAACCCAGAACAGCCACTATCCTGACTTCTAATAACACTGATTACTTTT
Organism: Glis glis; assembly: GCA_004027185.1. Lineage (NCBI taxonomy): Eukaryota > Metazoa > Chordata > Mammalia > Rodentia > Gliridae > Glis > Glis glis. Next base: position 51,875 of record PVJS01007134.1, on the reverse strand, counting down.
TCAAGACTTCTTGAAACTTTATATTGATGAAGTGAATGGATTTCATCAATGGTTTCTTTTGATCAGCACTATGTTTGTGAGTTTACGTAATTATAATTTTTCATTTTCACTACTGTCTAATATACCATTGTATCAGTCTTACATGTTTTACTCATCTATTCTACTATTAATGGGCACTTGCCTAGTTTCCAGTTTGGGACTGTCGCAAACAGCGTCATATGACTGTACCCCTTGCCTCTTGGTGAACATTCTACGCATTATTGTTGCATATGCACTGGAGATACTCCGGAGGAGTTGGACCATAAGACACACATGTGTTTTTAGTAGAGACAGCAAAACGATTTTACAAGGTGATGGTACAAGTTGACACTTTCATTAATAATATAGGAAAGTTCCAGCAGTTCCAACCCCTTCCAACCTCTCTCTCTAGCCATTTTTATGGATGTATAGAAGCGTTGCATTTTGCACTTGAGTTGTGCTAATGATTAAGGAAGTTAAGCAGCTTATATGGATTTATTGGACATTTGGATTTCCTCTTTTGCTTCCTGCCTTTTCAAATAGTCTGTCCATTTTTAAAAACTTGATTATTTTATCTGTTCCTTTCTGCATATAAGCTTTTTGTGTATACGTCTTTTATACGTTCCAGATGTGAATTCTTTGTTGGATAAATGCTGTGCCAATGTCTCCTTCCATTCCCTATATAGCTTTTTCTCTCTATTCATTATGTCTTTTGATGAATAGTTCTCTATTTTATTAAAGTATAATTTACCACATTTTATTTATAATTAGTGCTTTCTTGTCATATTTAAGAAGTATTTGCCTACTCCAAGATCAAAGATATCATCCTGTGATTCTTCTTAAATGCGTATTGCCGTACTTCCACGTTTAGGCGTATGGTCCAGATGGAACTGAATTTAGTGGGTGTGTGAGGTGAGGGGTAACAGTTTTTTAGAATTAACTATGGACATATCCATTTGATCCAGCTCGGTGTTTGAACACCACTCTCGAGACACTGTCCTGCAACGTCTCGTGATCACGAGTCAGATAACACACACACATACAGGTCTGTGTCTGTTTTGACTACTCTACTCCACTGGTCCATTTATCCTGCTACACTCTCTTAGTTGGCTAAGCTTCTTAACAGGCCTTGATAACTGCTAGTGTTTTGTTCTTTTCCCTTAAAATCGCCTTGGCTTTCTTGACCCTCTGGATTTCCAGAATTTTGCAGGCAGCTTGTCAAATACCACAAGGCAACCCTGTCAGGTTTGAATAAAGATTCTTTTGAGTCTACAGTTTAAAGTAACTGGCATTTTTACAAGGTTGGGTCTTTCAATCGATGAACATGGTATAATCCCTCCTTTTAGGTATAAAGTGCGCTTACTGACTGAATCTCGTGGGACCATTTTCTGAGTCTACTAAGAATGTTTGAGTCAGAACAGTCCATCCTGGGGAAGGAAGGGGAAATAAATTAGCCACCTGTTCCTTCCTCTACTGCTCTAGGGCTCACCCCGTGGGATGCTGATTCCCTGTGCTTGATGGTTGTGTGTGAGGAGGTGAGGGTGGCAGGAGGCACTGTCCGTGTGTCTGTGGGATGCAGTGTGATCAATGCACAGCTGGTCGAAGGACCTGGCAACAGATGAGGAGCAAAAGAAACATTGGATGCACCTGGCTGCCATAATGTCCCACCTGGACGGCTTCCAGGGCCACCGATGTGCCATGCAGTGCCTAGCCTTAGCAGGACTTGCCAAATGATCTCACTGACTCTTCCTTTAAAAATCTTCCTTAAAGCCAGGCGTGGTGGTGCACGCTTGTAATCCCGGTACTTGGGAGACTGAGACCGGAGGATCTGGGTTCGCGGCCAGCCTCAGCTACTTAGTGAGGCCTCTGCAACTTAGTGAGACCCTGTTTCAAAATAAAGAATAAAAAATAGGGCTGAGGGTGTAGCTCGGAGGTAGAATACCCCTGGGTTCAATCCCCAGGACTGCCAAAAAAATAAAAACCTTCTTAAAATGCCATTTTCTACAAAGGGAAGCTTTCTTCTCTGATGCCATCTGTCACCTGTCACAGTAGAAGGGACCATGGTTTGATTGGGAGCCCAGAGTCATATAAACTGGATTTGAATCCTGCTCTGCTCACGTGCTCAGTAACCATGGAGAGCTCTGAAACGTGATGATCTCAGCTCTAAAATAAGGATCATCATAGTCCTACTGGACAAGGTGCCATGGGCGTTAAATGAGCAACTCTCCGGTGGACCACTAAATGGAGTGTAGGCACAGGGAAGCGCTCAGTGAGCTGACGGTGAGTGCCAGCAGCCTCGTCAGGGTCACTGTCACCAGCATCGTGTGCCATTGTCATTGTTCCGCTGCTGTCACGGTTATGATCATTATGGGCCCGGTTTGCTGCTTTTCAATTGCATGACTTGGCTTCCTCCTCTAGATAATAGAAGTAATAATGATCTCATCCTGGGACTTTTGGAAGAACAGGTGAAACAACTCTATGAAAAAGTTTTATCAACGATGGCGCCATTTATGAAGATCGGGTCTCTCTTTTCCGTGAGGCGCCTCTTAAGTCCTGGGCTCTGTAGCATCGAAACCATATTGTATAAAGGAAGAGAAAGTTGAGTGATTTGGATAGAAAAGGAGATGGAGCCATCTCTAAACACAGAGACAGAGACTGAGGAATACGGTAGGTCCCCAGAGCACCAGGCTCCATCCCCAGGATGTATTACCCCGTTATGCAAATGAGGAAAAGAAAACTCAAGAACAAAGCCAAGATGACAAGATCTGTGAACTACAGAGCCCAGGTCTGTCCCAGCGCCACGACGTCCCCAGCCCAGAGCTCCACGTTTGCACAGAAATGCTTTAAATCTCTAGATTCAAGCAGTCACTTTTGCACATTTTGAAAACCAGCAATTAATTCCTGCGCCTGTGGGAATTCTCTTACAGCAGAGATAATTCTGTAACATATCCTCATGTATATTTTCCGAACAGCTTCTCTTCCACCTGGCTCAGGGCTATACATCAATCTGTTAGCCTCTAAGCTAAATTCCCAGGGCGCTCTTAAGATACAGAAATTCCAGCAGTAAATAGCAAAACTGTTAGACCAGATTAAACTTGCCAAAGTGATTTGAGCCGAGCTGAGAAAAATGGACCCCCCTTGACATGATACGCTATCAGCCAACGGTAACGGGACCCTGGAAACAACCCTTTCAGTTTATTATTCAGCGGGCGGAACACATGGCTACGAAGGAGACCTGGCCGAGGTCTAGCTTCAACAGAGGGTGGGGACAGAGTGAGCTGCGCTTAATTTACTTCTCACTCTCTCCCTCCCTCTTTCTTTCCTAATAAAATGGTCGTGTGGGGAATTCCTCGAGTTTGACGTTTGAAATCTACAGGGTCTTTCTGGGAGGTGACTAATGACCATACAGCCCGTGAGCTAAGGATGGTGGTCAGAGAGAAGGAAGAGAGTGCAGCCGAAGTGTGATAAAGGGAGAAAGACAAGGGCCTGGTCACGGGACGCGTGCGGGGGATCTCAGACGTAGGGAGGCAATCGTCTCCATTTTCACTCCATTTTTTTTTTATGACTTACAAAACAAGTGCGGTGGAAGACGTCATTTTTCTAGGGAACTGATTCAGTTTTTTGTTTTTTGTGTTTTTTTTTTGCGGTACCGGGGATTGAACCCAGGGGCATTTTACCTCCGAGCTACACCCCCAGCCCTATTTTTTATACTTTATTTTGAAACAGGGTCTCACGAAGTTGTGGAGGGCCTCACTAAGTAGCTGAGGCTGGCCTGAGGCTGGCCGGCTGCGAATCCGTATCCTCCGGTTTCCGCCTCCCAAGTACTGGGATTACAAGCTTGCGCCACCACACCCGGCTGCAGTTTTTTTAAAAGATCTCGACATGCTCATGCAGATTCATTTTGTCCTTGTTGAGACCAAAGCAGCTGAGATTCCACAAAGCCCTGGGCTGGTCCCCAAGGCCTCTCGAGTGTGGGTAGGAAAATGCAAACAACCCTTAGCAATCACGGGCACACCCTTTTCTATTTTTTGCTCCTTATATTTACCTTTGTTTTTGAAGAAGGCTGGGTACTAAGGCGACATTCTGATAAGTGTGTCATCTTAGCTGAGGAAGAAAAATCTGTAGCTCAAGAAGCAGGTGGGTGATGTAATTATGACATTGTTCAGACACCTGGGGCAGCGCCTGGTGGCCCGGGCTGGTCTGTTTGCTTCTCCTTTCAGCCTGTTTTGTATTGTCGCTGGCATTGTGTTTTAGAGGAGTTCAGGGCACTTGGCATTGATTTAATCTTTGTTCCCACAGTCCTCAGCCAGAAGCCAGTCCTCGTTACAGAGGGTTTCAGACAGGCGGTGGCTTGCTGTGAACCACCTTTCTGCGCCTAGCTCTCTCTCTTTCTCTCTATCTCTGTATCTATCTCTGTCTCAGAGGCTCAAAAAGTCTGTTTGTTGCAGTCTTTCCAATGGAAAAGTGCTTCTAAAATCTGAAATTATGCCATTTCATGATGCACGTAGGTCTTCGTACTAGATACTAAATAGGAGGTTATAGCAATAGCTGCAAGAGGTAGGAAAACCAATAACCAATAGAGAGTGGTTATATTTCTTCAACCCTTGCCTTTGTGGCAATAATTTAACCCTGAGTTATACTCGCTAATTCACTTTCCATTTATTTATTTATTTGTTTATTTGTTTGTTTGTTTATTCATTTATGTCTATATGTATGTGTTTATTTTGTGGTACTGGGGATTAAACCCAGATGCATTCTACCTCCAAGCTACCCTACAGCCCTTGTTATTTTTTATTTTGAAACAGGGTCTCGCTAAATTTGCTGAGGCTGATCTCGAACCTGCCATCTTCCTGTTTCAGCCTCCCAAGTACTAGGATTACAGGCGTGTGCCACCACGCTCAGCTCAGCTCCACCTTCCTCCTATAAGAAATTTTTAACAACAAGTTGTCCATCCACTGGTTCATTTACTTACAAACATGTATTCAATGGTAACTTTGCCCAGTAGAAAATGAGTCTACTCATCGTGGGGAAGGGCAGTGGACATGCTAGGTTGCTGAGTTTTTATTAGTGACAGCCGTGGGTGTGCTTTAAGTCTGTCCCAGCTTGCCTTAAGCCGGATTTAATCGAGAGGAACCATCTGGGGAGGAAGAGCTGTGTACCAATCGTGGAACCCCAGGTCTCTCTCAACACTGACTGAGCACCCACCCTGGGATGGGAGAAGCTATAGGGGCAGCGGCAGGAGGGACTTCCCATCCTAACAGGTGAGGTGGCCATGCCTGGACAACACCCTTCCTGGCTGATTTATTTGCATCTGGAAGTGAGATAAGGCCCTCCCCAGGAAGGAGGCTGTGGGGGTCGGCCCTAAGATGACCTTCCACAAAACCTGAAGAATTCTTCTAGAAGAAAAGGGACTTGGATTCTGATTCCCATTGTCCCACCCATGAAGCTGTGACACCGCCCACGAGGACATAGTTCTCTGGTCCTGTTGCAGTCTGGAGAGCAACACCCTATGCTCTGCTCTGGCCGTGACTCGGGGTGCCTTCCAGGGGGGTGTTCCTTGAGGAGCTGTGAAGAGAAGCTCGGGGGCCGATGACCATTGCAGCAGCGTGGGGACCAGGGGACCAGGCCCCATCATGTGTGTCAGTGCCGGTGATCAGAGTCAGGGAGCATAGCGCCATCCACGGTGACACATCCTAGCAACACCGAACCACAGGCAGGGACTGTTCTCCCACATTGTGGCAGTGGCCAAAAAGCCGAGGGACCCCAAATGGATGCAAAGTGGATCAGTGACCCCACAGTGTCCCTTAACCCCTCCCACCCTGACCCGGGAGGGGGGTGGCTCTCCTAACGCCCAGGTCAGGGGTTCTTCCTCCTAAAGGGACCCCAGGATCCAAGGGAGTGCCAGGAGTCTGGGCCAGCTTCAATATCGACTTGCTGTGGGACCTTGAGCAACTAGCCCTGGGCCAAAGGCTGAGCTCCCAGGGCCTGCTGCTCAGGCATTCTGAGGCAGAGTAGTAGCGGTGTGTCAAAGACGACAGCATCAATACAGGAGCCAGCCCTTCTGCAAGGAGCCCCGTGGCTCTCCACTTCAGATGAGCCAGGAAGGGAATCGCATCCTAAAACCTTAGCAGCAGGCTGGGCATGGTGGAACATGCCTGTAATCCCAGTACTTGGGAGACTGAGGCAGGAGGATTGCAGGCTCGAGGCTAGCCTCAGCAACTTAGAGACTCTCAGCAACTTAGGGAGACCCCTTTTCAAAATAATAAAATAAAATAAAATAAAAAGTGCGTGGGGTGTAGCCCAGAGGTAGAATGCCCCTGGGTTCAATCCCGTACCAATAAATAAATAAATAAAACCTTAGAAGCGGCCTGCTGACATTTCCATCAGCCCAGTGCTCTCTTACCCACTGGGCTAGCCACGGGTACAAGGAAGCCACGATTTCCTCCAGAGTTCTAGAAACAAGAGAAGGGTTTGGAGTCAAGATGGCAGCTGCGTCCTTAGATCCAGTGGTCCATTTAGAATGATGTCAGCTTTTTAATTCGAAAGGAACCCTTGGAACTGACCAATATCCGCAAGGACCTGTGCTAGAGATTGACATGGTGACGGGTCCAGGCCCTTTGGAGTTTGGGTTTCAGACCCTGCCTCATGGATCTTAGACCTCGAATGCTTATCAGAGGGTGTCAGTAACCACAAGAGAAGGATTTTTACCTGTCATCAGGTTTTGTATTTTCCTTTGGAAAAAAGCCCGGGTCAGACCTCACCGAGGGGAGATCTTAGGTGGCACTTTTGGGTATTTTGTTAAAAGATGTCCTTGGACTGACACCTCTTACAAAATGCTGAGATTTTCATATTTATTTATTTACTTATTCATTTATTTATTTATTTATTTGGTACTGGGTATTGAATTCAGGGACATTCTACCTCTGAGCAACACCCCCAGCCCTTCTTATATTTTACTTTGAAACAGGGTCTTGCTAAATTGCTAAGTATGTAACTAAGTTGCTGAGGCTGGCCTCGAACCTGCGATCCTTCTGTCTCAGACTCCCAGGTACTGAGATTACAGGTGTGCATCACCACCCCGGGTTGGGATTTTTATTTTAACGGGAAACGTTACCTGGCCTAGCATGGCAAGAAGGCCTTGTTGAGTAGTTTCCACAATTTGTTTTAAGGGACTTCCATGTTTCCTCTTCTAAAAGCAGGTGGCAGCTGGACATGGTAGTGCACACTTGTAATCCCAGTACTTGGGAGGCTGAGCCTGGAGGATCCAGGTTCGCGGCCAGCCTCAGCTACTTAGGCCATCCACAACTTAATGAGACCCTGTTTCAAAATAAAGAATAAAAAATAGGGCTGGGGGTGTAGCTCAGAGGTAGAATGCCCCTGGGTTCAATCCCCAGTACGGCAAAAATAAATAAATAAATAAAAGCAGGTGGTTTCTTGCACAAATGCCCTCTCTTTCACCTCCCCAAGTCTCCATTGATATGTCTTTCTTTTTCCTTCTGGAGACAAGACACCCTGTTCCGAGCTCTGGCCCTGGGACGGTAGCAGTCCTCCATAACCGAAACGCCCTCCAGCTGTGTCCTTTGGAGCAGGGACATGACCTCCTTTTGGCCTCTCTTCACCCGAGACATTCCCTCTAAACACAGTCCGGGACGGAATGGGCCAAGCACTGGTCAGGTCACAAATATGCTCAGCAAACAGCAAGGTCCTCCTGGTGACCTGCTGGTGGCCACATGCTCTCCATCTCCCAGGGCGCCAGACCTCAGCCTATAGTGAGCAAGGAGAAGCAGTTCCCCAGGCCGCCAGCCCCCCAGAGCACCAGCAGCCCCTGCTAAGTTAAGAAGTTGACTGAGACTATTTGGCGCAGTGGCTGGAAACCGAAGAGGGTGGGAGAGCGATAAGCCAAGCTCTTGCTTAATTAAAAGCACATTTGTAAAAGGTCAGGCTGGCAAGAACATGACAAAGGCAGTTAACGTTTTAGAGTCAAGTCGTTCTCTCTTGAGAATTCTTCCAGACCTGGGTGGATTCAGGATGCGGGGCTTTCTCTTCCAACAGCGCCCGCACATCTGAGCTGGGGTGAGCCAAGTGTTAGCTCCTTGGTTGTTTTCAAGGGAGCAGGAACTTCTTCTCCTGAAGTGACCTAGCTCTAAAGCCCATGGCAGTGTCCAGCACGCGCCCGGCCTTCTCGCCGGCCAGAAGCCCCGGGATGGACGCGGGGAGCACCCGGTGAGTCTCTGCAGGTCCAACAGATGTCTTCTCCAAGAAATCACCAAGACTGGATTCCTGTGGCCCTTGAAGAATCTGGGCTCAGAAAAGTGAATTTTCAGTAGTGAGTTGATAGCTATCTTCATTGTTTTGAAAATGAACTGCACAAATTATTTGTAATTACAGAGGCCAGACCTAGGGTGGCGACAAACTACAGGAGGGCAGATTTCTGGGCAAGGAAGGTCTTTCCAACACCTAGCCCTGTTCAGACAGGAGATGGGGGTTCTCAGCCCCTCCTTGTAGCTGCCGTCCTGGACACGTTGCAGAGGGGCCCTTGGACAGGGGACAGGGCCAGGCAGTAGAACTCAATTGACATCTGCCTACTGGTTAGAATTCTTCCAGATTAGTACATGTTGCTCTGTAGAAAGTGCTTATGGCTCAAAAGTTTAGAAAACAGGTGTTCTCGTGTATTGTACCCCCCATCAGTCACCCCCATTATGGAACGAGAATCCTTCGATAAAGCAAGAACATTGCAAGGCTCTCCCAGTCTGAGGGCTTCATACTTCCTCCGTGAATCATTGCTATCCAAGCACGTGGACAGCTTTCTTGCTCCTGGAGCCAAGAAGCACAATCGACCGAGGGAGGGCGCGTCTTAAGTAAAAGTGGTGTTTGCACTTGGCAAAACATAGATTATTTTTGCTATTAGAGAAATTGATTTCTTAAGACTTTGTGATTAATTACGTCTGCAAAACAGAAAATCCATCAAAGACAAAATGTTTTTCCCTTCAGAAAACACTTACAAATTCCTACAATGTCGTTGACTAAATATGACGTTCTATTAATAGGCACCTTGTCTCCAAAGACACATCTGGGCTCGCTCTCCACTTTGCCCTCCCCAGGCCTTTGGGAGACTACCACAGACTGAGGGAGCACGTCCTTTCTCTCTGCTGGCTCTTGAGAATCCGGATGAAAGTTCTACCTTGAACCTGCGACACAGAGAGCAGTCACATGGGGAAGACAGTGGAAGATGACCCCTTTCCATGTGACAGGGGCCTTTGGGGGAACCTGTGGGCCTACCTTCCAGATAGATCCAGAGTCGCCCCACTCCCCACCCATCTGTCACTAATGCCCTGGTCTAGCAGTGCTATCACATTGACCTGCTACAACATCTGTACAACAGCGCCCCCTAGGGTTGTTCACGGCCAGTGGCAGCTGCAGCACCAGCATCTTCCGCCAGGCTGGCCAGACCCAGTGCCCCGTTCTGTTCATTATAATCAGAAGAGCCAGGGCGATCCTGCAGTCAGATCACAGGACTCCACGCTCAGTCCCTCCTAGGGCATCTCATCTCCACCTGAGGGAATCCGGGGTCCTCCAGTGGCCTCAACCCTGACGCTGAGCAGCCCCTCCTTGCCTCCAGCCCAGCTCGGCCTGGTTACACTGCCTTCTTTCCATTTCTAGAGCTGTCTCTGGACCTTGAGGCTATGGTCAGGAAATTGGGGGATTTTTTTTCCCCCATGGGCATCTTCATGCCTGGCTCTCTTGCCTTTTTGAAGTCTTCAAAGCAAATGTTACCTTGTCAGAGGAACTTTTCCTAAGTATTTATTTATTTGGGAACTGGGGATTAAATCCAGGGACATTCTACTCTGAGCTACATCCCCAGCCCTATTTTATTTTTTTTTATTTCAAAATAGGGTCTTGCTAAGTTGATGAGGCTGGCCTTGAGCCTCTGATCCTCCTGTCTCAACCCCTCAGGTACTGGGACCGCAGACTTGTGCCACCACAACCCACTCCAAGCACTCTTGTTAAAGTCTCAGCCACCCCTCTACAGTCCCTGTCCCTCTCCCCTGCTTCGGGTTTCTATAGTCCTTATCATCCTGACATGCTACAGAACTTGCCTATCTGCCTACTTTATGTCTGTCTCCCTCACAGCAAGCAACATTCCTGATGGCAGGACTATTCTCTGTTTTGCTCATTACAGTATTTCCACTGCCTAGTGCTGTGCCAGCACAGAGTAGGTCTTTAGTGGATATTTTTGAGTGAATAAATGGGTGAATTTTTTTGAGTGAATAAGTGGATTTTTTTGAGTGAATAAATGGGTGGTTGGGTGGATGGATAGGTAGATGAATAGACAGATGGGTGGATGGATAGGTGGATAAATAGATAGATGGGTGGAGTGGATGGGTAGATGGACAGATGGATGGGTGGAAGGATGGTTGGGTGGATGGGTAAATGAGTGGTTGGACGGATGGATGGATGGATGGATGGATGGATGGATGGAGAGATGGACATATGCATAGATGGATAGGTGGATAAATAGATAGATGGGTGGAGTGGATGGGTAGATGGACAGATGGATAGGTGGAAGGATGGTTGGGTGGATGGGTGGATGAGTGGTTGGACGGATGGATGGGTGGATGGATGGATGGATGGATGGATGGATGGATGGAGAGATGGACATATGCATAGATGGATAGGTGGATAAATAGATAGATTGGTGGGGTGGATGGGTAGATGGACAGACAGATGGATGGGTGGAAGGATGGTTGGGTGGATGGGTGGATGAGTGGTTGGAGGATAGATGGGTGGATGGGTGGATGGATAAATGGATGGGTGGAGAGATGGACATATGCATAGATGGATAGGCAGATAAATAGATGAGTGGGGTGGATGGGTAGATGGACAGATGGATGGGTGGAAGGATGGTTGGGTGGGTGGGTGAATGGGTACATGGAGAGATGGAGAGATAGATGGATGCACAGGCGAAAGGATAAATCTCTTCCTCTAACCTGGACAAGGCACAGTTGGCCGTATAATAGGGACTTAGGCTCGAGAGTACTGGGACCACCGGTGTAGACTGTGATTCAGTGGGTCTGGAGCAGGGCCCAGGAATCTCACTGTAATAAGCTCCCCGGGGTTTATTACGTATGGTGAAAGCTGAGTTCAAGGGATGACAGAGAGGTCTGCACAAAGCTCTGTCAGCTGAACACCTGGAGGAGTGACGTGTGATGTTCAAATTAAACACTCAGGGGAAACTTCTCTGGGAAGAACAGGGTTGGGGAGGTCACAGTGGCCCTCTTTGAGAGCCCAACGTCTGTCATAAGTCCTCCTGTAAGCATCCCCAGCCTGTCCCCAGCACGGCCTGAGTTCTACCTGGCGAAGGTGTCAGCAGGGCAAGCTCTGTGGCCTCCTCCTTCTTCGACAGCAGAGGTTGCTTGCAGTACTTGCTGTCTTGTTGGGAAAGCAATGATCCCAGATCCCTCGTCGCGTGCGGACCTGCCTGCCACCTGCTGGAATCATCTGGCCTCCCACATAACCCCCACCTTGACCACTCTCGGCTGGCCGAGTGTCCTGGCCCTGCCTCTTCAGGAGTCGCCCACCTCGTATGCAGCCAGTTTCTCTCTAGGTAGAGACGCCAGCTCTTGTCCATAGTGTGGTCTGCTTACCTGTTGCCTGGCTCCACTGCGCAGCCTCGTGAGGACCGTGTGCACACTGATGTCCAGTCGTCCTTCATCACTGAGCTTAAAAGGAGTGGGAATTCAGTAGATATCTTCAGGCAGGACAGAAGGAGACAGGAGGGAGGGAGAGAGGGGCAGAAACTGTCAAAGCAAAGTCACCAAGGTGCAGTGGAGTCACACGCAAAGCACCAATTGAACAAAGAAATTTTTAAAAACCAGTAGCAGCCAGGCGTGGTGGTATACGCCTGTAATGCCAGTACTTGGGAGGCTGAGACTGAAGGATCACAGGTTCAAGACCAGCCTCAGCAACATAGTGAGAACCTGTGTCAAAACAAAAAATAAAAAGGGCTGGAGTACAGCTTGGAGGTAGAATGCCCCTGGGTTCAATCCCCAGTACAAAAAAAATAAATAGTAGCTGAAGATGGCAAGAGGCGACTGGAGGCACAGCTTCAGTAGATGCCATCCCAGCCCACTGGTTTCACCTCGGCACCCTCTGTTTAGGGACATGCCCATGTTTGTGGCCCTCAGATCCCTGTGACCCCCCTGCTCAATGGCTCTGTCTGGGTGCAGGGCCAGGCCTGGCTGACACGCTGGAAGTTACCACCTGGAGCAGCCCTCCACTGCCACTGCCATGCAGGGAGTGGGCAGGTAGACACTCGGCTTCCCCACTCCTCCTTGGGGACAGCTCAGAAGTATGTTCTTTGCTGTCTCCCAGAGTCCACAGCGGGAATAGGCCCAATGCCCAAGGGAGTGACCTGCTCCCCGGGCTCCCGGCCCTGGTCTCCTCCCTCCCCAGCACCTTTCTCCACTCCTTTGTCCTTGCTTCCCAGCATCACCTCCCCACGTGACTTGTACTCACAGCTTGGTCTTGGGGTCAGCTTCCGGTGGACCCCAACCTAAGCCGGTCCTCAGGAGAAGCAAACCTAAGTCACTTGCTGTGACGGCCTCACATGGCACTGAAAAGCTCTGACAACGTAGAGAATTATTAAAATCCTGGGCACTAGTCATGGGAAACCTCGGACCTGGCGCCACAGCCAACCAGGTAGAATATGGTTTAAGGAGCAGCGTGGTTCCGGCCACGGCTCCGCCCCAACGGCACGGCACTGCCATCCCTGCTCTGCAGAGGGAGCCTCGGGCTCTGGCTCCCCTTGATCCCTCCAGGACTCCTCTGCTAGAGGAGCCGGCTGTGTGCAGACCTCAGAGCCCTTGTGAATGAACCAGCTCCTGGGTCTCCCCTGGGTGGCAGTGGAGGGGCATGAGATTCTGCAGGTGCCCAGTGGGAAGGGCCTGGATGAAAAAATTAATATTAAAAACTGAAGCCCAGTGTGGTAGCGCATGCCTATAATCCCAGGACTTAGGAGGCAGAGACAGGAGGATCGCAGGTTCAAGACCAGCCTCAAAAACTTAGTGAGATACTTGGCATCTTGGCAAGACCCTGTTCCAAAATAAAAAATGAAATAGGGCTGTGAGTCTAGCTCAGAGGTAGAATGCCCCTGGTTCAATCCCCAGTACCAAACAAACAAACAGACAAAAAACCTGAAAGATATCTTAAGTGCATAGGTACAGAATCTTAAGTGCATAGGTATATATTAATTACCTAAATGGAATTTTTCCTTATGAAACTTGAAGAATGACTGATCAGCTAATAAAAAGCTGATCTCTTGGCTTGGGGTAGGGCGAGTGTGCTGGCCTGAGCCCCCAATTCTTCCCTTTGGAGATATGTCCTGTAACCACCTCTGTGTCTTCCCCCAGAATGTCACCTCCCTGAGAGATGACACGGCATCTCCTTCACCATCGTGTCCCCCATGACACCCGGGGGACACTCGGAAGATCCTGGGTGAGCGAGTGCAGACGGACGGTGGCCCTCCACTGTGCTTTCCTGCCGGTTCCTCCCTGGCAGGTGTCCGCACGGCCACTGGCTTCCAGGGAGCCCTTTCCCCAGGACCCGCCTTAACAGGGTCCCCACATTTCCAAAGGATCGTTTGGAAGGAGGTATGCCTTCATGTTTGTTTTTATGCAGTTTGAGATTTTCTCTTTTAATCGAAGAGCTTAACGCACTGATTTTATCGTATTAACCGATTTGCTTGGTCTTAATTCCGTCTTAGTTTATGATTTCTATTTATGTTTCCCTGGCGTTTCTAATTCCTCTCCTTTGCCATATTGCTCCGGCAGTGCTTGCTCTCTCTTTTCTTTATGATTCGTATAATTTCTGTTGATTTCACTAACAACAGTGATGCCGAAATTTGACCGATATATACATAAATATGTAATTTTTTATCAACATTTGTATAAACTGCATCTTCCAGCTCCCCCATGTAGCATGTGAGTCAGTGTGTAGCATGTTACTACATTTTTTTTTTCTTTTGCCCTACCTCCTTCCCAAGATTTTGTTGAAGTCGGGGAATTTGAAATGCAGATGTTTATCATTAACTTATTTTACATAACAGATCATTTCTTTTTAGTGTCTCTAAATTTTGGCATCAAGTTTTTCTTAACTCGTCAATGCTTGCGTACATGCAGTTTATTTTCTGCCAGTCATCCCGGTTGTCCTCCGGGATCTTGACCATTGCTGTGTTCTCGAGAGATCTTCGCAGGCTACTTCTGCTCTGGGACGAAGGGGCGCTGCCAGGATGTGTCCCACGAAAGGGACAGGAGTTGGCAACACGGGGAGGCTGGAGTCACTTATTTCCCCCTCAACCCTCAGCAGCCACTGCTCAGCACTGTGACTGGGGTTTCTTGCTGCAAGGTCGTCTCAGGCCCATGTGGGTTTGTTTTTGCAGGCTACCTGGATTCCTGGAATTTTGAGATCTTCACAAAGATGTGTCTAGCTGCGTCTTTTAAAAATCCACAACGCAAATCACTTTACTTTTTTTCTGATGGCAAAGGGAGTAAGTGCCTGGTTTTCCCCAGGAGTCAATCTCCTGTTGACTGCTTTGATTAAAAACAACAGAAAACTCCCCAAGTGTGCTGCTCCGTTCAGCGGCTCTCTGTCCTCTAGCGGCTGATCCTCTGAAGGGGTGAACTGGCCATTTCAGACTGTGATGCGTGTGGCGGGTGGTCTTCAGGGGGAGGGTACACACTCCTGTGTGGCCCTTCTTTGAAAGGCCTGCTGTTCAGAGAGCTCACAATGAGCTTACACTGTCCCATTTGCTGATTGGTTCTCATTGAGTCCTTGGTAAACTCTTTTACTCCAGATGTGGGGACAGAGTGCAAGGCCCGTGTGCACAGCTGCCCGGCACCAGTTCTGCAAGCCGGAGGCCTCGAGAGTGGGCTGCTTTCTGCAGGGAATCCCAGCAGGCAAGAGGGCCATGTCTCAGCCAGAGGCCCCACAATGGATGGTGAGGCTCCACTGATGCCCCGCAACAAGAGCAGGTTAGAAGGGGGCCACCATGCTGCCACCACCACAGCCCACCTCCCACCTCACCTTGGCCCTACTGCGCTGTGTGCACAGGTGTGTCTGAGTAGCTTCCCAGCAGCCTGGGGTCAGGAGCTTCTTGAAGATGTCTAATTGCTTCCTTTGGGCAATTTCCATTTGCGTGGCCACCTGCAGTGGGATCTTGCCCCTCCCCACGGAAGCTCTCCTCATGCTGAATCCCCAGGGACTCCTGAGCCGGCACATGGCTCCCTTCTCTGTTGCCACAGCTCCTAGTGTCTGATCTGCTCGGGGAATGAACTCCATTCCAAAATGGTGCTGGGGCCTGTGATTCACATATCTTTACATAGCTCTCCTTGAAAACAATAGGTCCCATTCTTTGTCATTTTTAATCCCACATAAACACAAACATTGTCTCACGATATTGGCTAATTTCAAATCAGGAGAGTTTTTTTTTTTTTTGCGGTACTGGGGATTGAACGCAGGGGCGTTCTACCTCCGCGCTACGCCCCCGGCCCTATTTTTTTATACTTTATTTTGAAACCGGGTCTCACGAAGTTGCGGAGGGCCTCACTAAGTAGAGAGAGAGAGAGAGAGAGAGAGAGAGACAGGAAGAGAGAGAGAGAGAGGGAGAGAGAGAAAGAGCTGAGGCTGGCCGCGCACCCGGATCCTCCGGTCTCCGCCTCCCAAAGTACTGGGATTACAAGCGTGCGCCACCACGCCCGGCTTCAAATCAGGAGAGTTTTTGTTCCTTGAAATGTCTTTGAGGAAGAGACCTAAGCTTTCTACTCTTCATTCCTGGTAGCACTTCCGGCCTCAAAAGGTCACACACACCGTGGAATTATGGGAAGTACAAAAGGCCAGTGTGTTTGCAAGACAGATATTTGAATGCAATATTTTATTTTCTCCTTTCCATCGCTGGGAAAAGGTCTTGACCCACCCACGACATTAAGCAATTATTTCTCTAGACAGCTTCCTGGCGTCCCCAAGGAAGGAAGGAGAGTGACAGGCAACGAGGGGACAGCAGGCCACGGTCTCGCCTGCACCATGGCAGGGGGGCACTCGCAACACCCAATTTATCAAACCTTGTTTCCCTGCTGCTGCCAAGAACACAGACTTGCTCAGCGAATGGAGAGAGGCGGGGGGGGGGGGAGCCATTCTTCACCTTTTCCAGAAATGTATTTTTGTTTTGGTCAATTTCCCAAATAAATTATGGTCTTGTCTTAGGGCCGCATTGGTGGAATTCCTGCCGGTGTTATTTAGTACATTCGAAAGCTGTGCAAAACCCAAATGTATTTAAAATGTCAAAAAAAAGTTAACTAAATTGAATGCTGGTTTTTTTTTTTTTTTTAGCCACTCCACCGATTCTGGTTGGAGTTTAATCCTCGTGACCTCTCGATCCGCAGTGCCTGCCTCGAGACGCAGTGCAAATCACAACTTGAAGCGTTTGGACGTTTGGTTTTCATGTAACTCATTAGGCCATTCCCATGTGCTGCGATAAATGTGTCTCTCAGCCAGGAATTTTATCTCACATGTGCGCGTCCCTATCTTCTCAGCAGAATAATTCTCAAGACAGGCAAGCTAATGATGCCTGTGGTTTTGAAGCCTCATTGTTATTATTTGTTTCAGTTTTTTTTTTTTTTAAAAATCTGTGGTCAGGTTATTAAAAGAGTGCTGAGCAGTGAAAACACTGCTTGACCTTGTTATTGTTTATTATACCCAGATGTTGTACATCTCAAGCGTCCCAGGGGATTAGTGGTACTATCGGATACCAGAATTTTACTTTTCCTTGTAGATATTGAGTCTAAATTTTCCTCCTTAAAAAGAAAGCATTTACACCAAACGAGAGGTGTATCCCTGGGTGAAGCATCAGGTCTCAGTGAAGCAGCACTGCTGACAGCAGGCCTGGGACAGAGCTGGGAGCTGCAAGGAGGCCTTGGCTACTGTTAGAAATCCTGGTCCGAACAAAAAAACAAGTACATGGTGTGCACGCTTTTTAATTTTATACAGTTTCCTATTTGGAAAGGAAACTAATGATCCATGTGTCCAAGAGGAAATAAATCATGCTGGCAAATATGCAGAGAAGCAATTTTAAAGAAATTTTCGTTTGTCATGGAAAAGAAGGCAAATCAAAGAAACCCTGAACCAGTGTTAAAGTGAACTAAATTCCTAGTCAGGACCAGGTGACCTGCTTGATGCAGTCGGGAAAGTTCTGGCTGTTGGTCATTTAAGACACACGATGAGAAAATAAATGGGGAAGGAGAGAGGGGTGCGGGGTATGGCGAATTATAGTTCGGTAGCAAAATTAGTCCTGCTAGCTCCACTGGATATTAAGCCAAGTTGTAAAGCACATAATTGAGATAACCAGGAGCTGGTTTTTAAAGAAGACATTCCATATAGAGAGAGCAGTAAAACAAAATAAGATTCTTTTCTACAAGAATTTCATATATAATGCATAAGCATTCCATTCGGGGAAAAGAAGAATTTAATAAAGCACACTGGGATGGTTTGGAAGTAATTTAGAGAAAGTGTATGTAGAATGAAAGCCAATATGGCTGTGTGAATGGGCCTTCTAGTCTTTGAGCTTCCCCTGGCTTGGCCAATGCAGGAAGATGGCAGAAGATGAGCGGAGGGAGGAGGGTGTGGGTGGAGTGCCTGCCAGCCGGTGCCCATGCCAGGTTGCTGAGGAAGCCTGCGTCCCAGTGCGGCAGCCCCTCCATGCGGCTCTCCAGGCTCCGGAAGCTGTTCACATGTGTGCTGCTTTGGCTGGGGGTGATGTGCAGCCTCCAGTGCCACCAGCCCCGCCAGCACACTGCTCCTGGTGACTTCCCGACCCTGCGAAGGCTGCCGTGAGCACCCCGAGCTCGCCTCAGTTACCTGGTCCTCCTGTACCACCGACTGAGCCAGGTGCCCGTGGATTCTACCACTAAGAATCAGCTTCTCCTGAGATATCAGAATCCCAAGTTCACCCATTGACCCCCGGGACTGAGTGACCCCTGCTCACAGACCTGCCAGTGACCGGCTGACCTGAACCAACATCTTGCCTTAACTCAGTGGTTCTCATGGGGATGGGGGCACTCTGCCCCCTCAGGGGACATTTGGCAGTGTCTGGAGGTGCTGCTGGTTCACACAACCTGTTGGGGAGGGCGAGGGGTGCGCCCGGGCTCTAGTGAGGAGACCAGGAGGCTGCGAGGCATGGACCATGCGCAGGACAGCTGCCCACAGCGAAGAAATGGGGAGAGCGGTGCCCTTGCCGTGGCTGCCAGCACAAGGCTGGCAAATCCCTGAAGGCTCTGCCTACCATTAGCCCATTGGTAAGCCCTGACCAGTGGGCGAGGAGCAGCTGGGCGACCTCGAGGAGAGCTGCTCTGAATCTCTGAGTGCCCTGCGTGTCCAGCTCCATCTTGGGCCAGGCCTTCCTGGTGACTAGAGCTCCTCTGGCTGCTGGGGTTACCCGCAGGGAGTCCAGGCCCTGGGGTGCAGAACGAGGTCCTGACACTGTTTCTGTTTTTTGTTTGTTGTGGTACTAGGGATTGAACCCAGGGGCATTCTACCTCTGAGCTATACCCCCAGCCCTATTTTATTTTTTATTTTGAAACAGGGTCTTGCTAAGTTGTTGAGGGCCTCACTAAGTTGCTGAGGCTGTCCTCAAACCTGCGATCCTCCTGTCTCAGCCTCCCAAGTACTGGGATTACAGGTGTGTGCCACCATGCCCGGCTCTTGCTGTTGGATCTGGTTAGCTCACTTCCACTCTGGCATGTCCAGTGTCACCGTCCATACAATGTGAGTAATCATGGTGACAAATTTTGCAGAGCCACATGAGGCATAGGAAGATGATGTGGGTGAGGCTCATGCTGACCTCCTAGGGGTGTGGCCCTACAGAGAGGGTCCTGCAGCACAACCCCCCAAAGCGCTGGGTTATGTGGAATTTGACCAAATCTGCATGTTTTCCTTGTGGAACTTCTCAGAGTATTTACAGTGCTACTGAGCATTCGATTCTAAGAGAGGCGCATGGAACACTGAGACGCCATGCTCGGGGGCCACCA
This sequence comes from Glis glis, assembly GCA_004027185.1. Lineage (NCBI taxonomy): Eukaryota > Metazoa > Chordata > Mammalia > Rodentia > Gliridae > Glis > Glis glis. The sequence continues at coordinate 32,781 of PVJS01007134.1, read as the reverse complement.
AGTCCTCCTCCAACAGGGACTCCCATTGTCCTACAGAATAACTTTCTCTAGCCAGGCGTGGTGGCGCACGCTTGTAATCCCAGTACTTTGGGAGGCGGAGACCGGAGGATCCGGGTTCGCGGCCAACCTCAGCGCGCGCGATCTCTCTCTCTCTCTCCTCTCTCTCTCTCTTTCTCTCTCTACCTAGTGAGGCCCTCCGCAACTTCGTGAGACCCGGTTTCAAAATAAAGCATAAAAAATAGGGCCGGGGGTGTAGCACGGAGGTAGAACGCCCCTGCGTTCAATCCCCGGTACTGCAAAAAAAAAAAAAAAAAGAAAGAATAACTTTCTCTAGCACACACCACCAGAAACAGAAACACTCCAGGGCCACTGCAGTGTGCTGATGACTAATCCCATTTGTGCTTTAGACACACACTGCCCGAGCTCCTTAATGCTAGTTGATCACTAGCTCACTTAGTGTGAGCTCCTATTTCAGAGAGTGGCGCTTTCTGACTCCCCGATCAAGGCCCACCTTCTTGGAGTCTAGATCTATTTATGTTGGCCAATTTTATCCCCTGAATTTCCCGTTGTTCTTCTTTGCTCAGCTTTTATTATTGGCCTCAGTTTTGAATGTGCATTGTTTTTAAACATATGTAATATCTTTGGTTTTCTGACATTCACCTTTACTAACAATGCAAAAACCAAAAAGTTAAATTGGGCCGTCTGCTCAACGTAATCTTGGTCTGTGTAAAAACTAAAAGACCTTTCTGCATCTCGTAGTGGCTTCAAGAAATTGAAATCAATTCAGAGATAGAGATGACAGGGGTTACCTTATTTTTCAGAGTATAAAACATATATATAGCCGGGCGTGGTGGCGCACGCTTATAATCCCAGTACTTGGGAGGCTGACCGGAGGATCTGGGTTCACGGCCAGCCTCAGCTACTTAGTGAGACCCTGTTTCAAAATAAAGAATAAAAAATAGGGCTGGGAGTGTAGCTCGGAGGTACAATGCCCCTGGGTTCAATCCCCGGTACTACAAAAAAAAAAAAAAAACATATATATATATACTTAAAATGTGTTCCTAAACCACAAAACATTTTCCAAAGCATATAAACATGTAGTCTTAATCCTGGGTTCTAGAAATATCTCACTAAAAAATTAAGCAAATCTACATTTACAGAAAAACACCTGAAGAAGTTACTACAGAAGGAAAAGGAAAAGCATTGGACTGGCAGAAGTGCCGGGCACCTGCTCTGTTCTGGATGTGGTGTGACAGTAGGGTCTCAGCTGCTGGAAGTCCGGTCCCAGTGTGGCCACGTGAAGGCAGCTGGGAGGGCAGGGCTGGGGGAGTTGGTTAGCTCACCTGGGCAGCAGCGTCAGCAGGGATTAATGCTGGTCTCCTGGAGCGGATTAAGTCTCGCGATAACGGATGTTATAAAGCAAGTTCGTCTGTTTCCGCTTCCTCTTTCGCTTCCGGTCTTGCCATGTGATCTCCCCCACATGCACTCCCACCACTGTGACACTTCCCACCTTGAGGTCTTCACCAGAGCCAAGCAGACGCCACCACTGTGCTCTTTAGCCTCCAGAACTGTGAGCTAAATCAAACCTTTCCTTTATAAAACATCCAGCTTTGGATATTTTGTTACAGCAACAGAAAACAGACTAAGACGCACCTCCACCCTGATTTCTGGGAGATGCCCACGGCAGTAACACACTGAGCAGCCAGAAGTCACTTCACGCACCGGGTTAGAGCACTAGAAAGGAACTGAACGGGCTGTGCAGCCCCAAAGTCAATTAAGGAAACCCGTTTGCTGTGGGAAGAATTGTGCCCTCCATATGTTCATATGTTGAAGACTAAATCCCCAGTAACTCAGAATGTGGCTGTACTTGGAGAAAGGGTCTTTATTTAAAGAGGTAATTAAGTTAAAATGAGGCTATCAGCCAGATACAGTGGAATGTATCTGTAGTGCCAGTGTTTGGGAGGCTGAGATAGAAGGATCACAGGTTCAAGGTCAGGCTCAGCAACTTAGTGAGGCTCTGTTTCAAAATTAAAAAATGAAAAGGGCCAGGGATGTAGCTAAGAGGTAGAATGACCTTGGATTCAATCCCCAGTACCACATACAAAAAACAAAGGTCGTTAGTCATTATTATGGATCACACTATCTGAAGAGGACAGACATAAGAAAAAAAGTATACAGAAATAAAAGGTAGCAAAGTCATTAATCATGGGAAGTAAAATGATTTTGAAATCCAAGATCTCATTCATAAAAGATGCAAGGATTTGAAGGAGCAATAAATCAAATTGCTTATGAGTGATACCATTGTTAAAAACCCTGCAAAGAAGCTGGGCGTGGCGGCGCATGCATGTAATTCCAGTACTCGGGAGGCTGAGACAGAAGGATCCCAGGTTCGAGGCCAGCCTCAGCAACTTAACAAAGTCCTCAGCAACTTAAGGGAGGACGCTCCGCTGTATAAGTTTCTTGTCTCACAAAACCCTGATCTTCTCTGTGTGAGTCCATTAAAAAATAGAACATAAGTTAAATGTAGCCTTTTTGTAAAACACACTATTAACTTCACCATAATAGTAAAAAGTTGAGTGGAGTTATAAAGAAATAAAAATAAAGATGAGTGGGTGAATGTGCATAGCAGAATAGACCCTGTTTCAAAAATAAATAAATAAATGTATAGGGCTGGAGGTGTGGCTCAGAAGTAGAATGCACCTGGATTCAATTTCCCATAGCAAAAGAAGAAAGAAAAAGAAAGAAAGAAAGAAAGAAAGAAAGAAAGAAAGAAGGAGGAGGAGGGGGAGGGAGGGAGGGAGGAAGGAAGGAAGGAAGGAAGGAAGGAAGGAAGGAAGGAAGGAAGGAAGGAAGGAAGGGGGAGAGAGAGAGAGAGAAAGAAAGCAAGAAAGCAAGCTCGGAATGTAGCTCTAAGGTAGCAAGGTAGAATGTGCCTGGGTTCAATCCCCAGTAGATAGCTAGATAGACAGATGATAGATAGATAGAAAAAACTTGCAAATTTACTGAAGAGGTACTCATAAGTTGCTGGAGGAATGAGCAAAATTATAAAGCCTTATTAGGAAGTGAAAAATGAAGGCGAATAGAGCAGAAAAACACTGTGTTCCATACAGCTACAATGTGGTTATTATTAAAATATAGTCTTTTTTTTACAACTCAGATGTAATAGTTTGGATTTAGAATGTCCCTCTACGCCGGGCGTGGTGGCGCACGCTTGTAATCCCAGTACTTTGGGAGGCGGAGACCGGAGGATCCGGGTTCGCGGCCAGCCTCAGCTCTCTCTCTCTCTCCCTCTCTCTCTCTCTCTCTCTCTCTTTCTCTCTCTCTCTCCCTCCCTCCCTCTCTCTCTCTCTCTCCCTCCTTAGTGAGGCCCTCCGCAACTTCATGAGACCCAGTTTCAAAATAAAGTACAAAAAATAGGCCAGGGGCGTAGCGCGGAGGTAGAATGCCCCTGCGTTCAATCCCCAGTACCGCAAAAAAAAAAAAAAGAATGTCCCTCTAACTCTCACGGAAACAAGGTAGCAATATTAGAAGTGGGGTTTGATTGATAAGGAGGGGGTCCCTGGAAGTGTGGCCTTGGGGACAATAGAGACTGTGCTCAGGAGATTTAAGAGGGCAAATCGGACTCCATAGGAAAATGGAATAGAGGCCACACGTGTTACTTTCTGGCAAGGAACTTATTGGCATTTTGCCCATTTTTGTGTAAGGCTAAATTTATTTTGTTTTTGTTTTGTTTTTTTGTGGTACTGGAGACGGAACCCAGAGGCATAATACCTGAGCTACAACCCCAGCCCTACTTTATTTTACTTTTTTATTTTGAAACAGGTCTCAGTATGTTGTGGAGAGCCTCACTGAGTTGCTGAGGCTGGCCACCAACCTGCGATCCTCCTGTCTCAGCCTTCCAGGTACTGGGATTACAAGCATGTGCCACCACGCCCAGCTAAGGCCAAATTTAAAGATGATGGGATGATTAAGTTGGCAGAGGAAGTCTCAAAACAGCAAAGTATCAAAACTGTATTATGGATATTAATGTCCACATTCAGCAAATTGTACACTGAATTTTGGGAGCAAAAAGTAAAGCAAAGAGACGTTATAGATTTCCAGTTTGGCCAGAAAGGCATGTGTAAAATTTGGACCCAGAAAGATGATGTTATGTAAGAAAGAAAGATGGATGAAAGGAAGGAGGAAGTGGTGACCACTATGAAGCCGAGACCAGCGGTGGCCCAGATGGAGAGGGCCAGCGGTGGCCCAGATGGAGAGGGCCAGCAGTGGCCCAGATGGAAAGGGACCAGCGGTGGCCCAGGTGGAGAGGGGCCAGCAGTGGCCCTGATGGAGGTGGGCCCCACGGCTGTGATTGAAAAGGGCCTAGCAGCAATGATTAAAGAGGGTGTGGCTCCTTTCCTGCTGGCAGTTGATCTAAGCGCCCTCATAATGCTGGCTTTGCTGTAAAGAGCAGTCATGGAGTCTTCCCCCCAGATTTCAAAGGAAGCCCTGAGAAGCCAGGCAACGTGCGGCAGGGTTGGAATCCCCAAAAGCAGGCCTGAATGGCGCAATGTGTAAAGCTGTAAGGGTGAAAACAAGGTTGCAAGGGAAACCCCTGAGATTTAGAGATGCCAGAAATGTGGAACGACCTTGAGGAAAAGCTGCAAGCTGCAAGCCATGGAGACAAGCTGGAAGAGCCAGTTTGCTGCCAATTGCAATCAACCAGGACATAGGGGCGGGGCTACCAAGGCCCTAGGAGATCACATCTCACCACCATGTGCCCCAGATGCCAGAAGTCAAGCTGCAGGAGCAAAAGCTTGCCCTGCTGGGTTTTGATATGGTTTTGGTCCCATTCCTCTTCTCTATGGCCCTATCCCTCTCTTTTGGAATGCAAAGCCATTATACATTGGATGTATGTAAATTACTTTTTGCTTTTACAGGGACTTACTTCCAAGAGTTTGCCTTGAGTCTCAGAGGAGACTTTGGACTTTGGACTTTTAAGCTATACAAAATTGTTAAGATTATGGAACTCTTGGAGATGAACTAAATGCATTTTGCATTGTGAGGTGGCCATGAGGTGTAAGGGGCCAAGGAGTGTAGGGGGCCATGAGGTGTAGGGGGCCAACTTAGAATGTCCCCCTAGCCTTCATGGAAACAAGGTATAGCAATGTTAGAAGTGGGGCTTGGTTGTTAAGAAGGGGTCCTTTGGAATGTGGCCTTGGGGACTATATAAGGTCCTCTCTTCCCACTTCTCTCTCTCTGCTTCCAGCCTCTATGGTGTGAGGAGCAGCGCCTGTATGCTCTCCCTCTCTCTGCTTCCCACCGCCATGCGTTAAGCTCCACAGATGCTGGCCTCACATACTAAACCTCCAAATCTCAAAAAACTGAGCAAATAAATCTTTCTCCCTCTAAGTTTTGTGGTCAATTGTCTTGGATTGTAGCACTGAGAACGCTGCCGGAGACATCAGTCCAATGATGGTGCACTGATTCAGCAAAATGAAGCAGAAGGACAGAGGTGCATCGACAGGAAGCTGAGGAGCTGATATTTCAGGGCGCCTTGTCCTCTCTGGTCCTTCCCAGAGGAGCCTGGATGTTTTGCATTCATAATTTTGTTTTGTTTTTTTAAGAGGGGGATCCTACACTATATAGGTTTCTGATCCCAGAAGACTAGAGCCCTAGTCTTCCCTGTGTAAGTACATTAAAAACATTCCAAATAGAAGAACATAAGTTAAAATTTAGCCTTTTTAGAAAACCACATTAACTCCACAACAATGATAAAAAATAAGTGGAATTACAAAGAAATAAAAATAAATATGAGTGGATAAATATGCATAGCAGAATATAATCAACATAATGTATGATTACAAAGATCTCAAAACAAAAGCATAAGGATAAATTTTAATATATATAACATTGGGATAAGCTAATGGCAATTTGGGGAAAACCTAATTTATAGCCATACTTTGCACCATAATTCACAGATTAAGGAGGCTGCTTAATCATTATAAGTGTGTTCATACAGAAAAATCAGCAGAAATATCCTGCCTCTGAAGAACTGATAAATAATATTTTTTCAAAATTAAAGGAGAAATGAAGCAAACCGATAGTCCATTCAATATTAGATTTTTTGACTATTGATTAAAATGAAATAAACTACACTAAAATATACAGGGAAGTACATAAGATAAAATATTCACATAAATTCTTCCAACAAATATGATTAACATTGATAATGCCCCTCAAAAATACTCATGTATATTCGGAAAGACTCAAGACCCTTGTGAGAAAATGAACCAAAGTAGATACAAAAAGGATACCCTTAAGACATAATCAATAAGGCAACACTTGAAAGGCATAAAATATGATAAAAATGACAATATAAAATAAGATAAAATTAAAAGTAACATAAAAGTATATATGAACGGTTTAAATTTAAATGAGAAAAATAGTACAAATAATAGCATTTGTTGCTGATGAAGTTGGAATGAACATAATATATACACATTCATGAGTGTGTGCACCTGTGGACAATGTACAGTTGATTGTACTGTACAGTAGTACAAATGTTTTGTAGATCACAAGGTCATGCAACTATTTTTTAAACCTATCTTTCCCACTTCTAGAATTTTTTTGGGGGTAGTAGAGGCTGAACTCAGGGGCATTATACCTCCAAGCTACACCACCAGCCCTATTTTATTTTTTTTATTTTGAAACAGGGTCTCACTAAGTTGCTGAGGCTGGCCACGAACCTGCAATCCTCCTGTCTCAGCCTTCCAAGTACTGAGGTTACAGGCATACACCACCATGCTTGGCTTAGAAATTTATCCAGAAGGAATTATTAAAGAATGGTAGCCGGGAGTGGTGGCGCACGCTTATAATTGGGAGGCGGAGACCGGAGGATCCGGGTTCGCGGCCAGCCTCAGCTCTCTTTCTCTCTCTCTCCCTGTCTCTCTCTCTCTCTACTTAGTGAGGCCCTCCGCAACTTCGTGAGACCCGGTTTCAAAAATAAAGTATAAAAAATAGGGCCGGGGGTGTAGCACGGAGGTAGAACGCCCCTGGGTTCAATCCCCAGTACGGCAAAAAAAAAAAAAAAAGAATGGTAAAGTAGGCCTGGGTATGTCGCTCAGTGGTAGAGTGTTTGCTTAGAATGCATGAGATCCTGGGTTTGATCCTCAGTATCATTAAAAAAAAAGAATGATAATGATAAAATGGAAAATATAAGCTGTATTTTAATAAGTAGTTTTTGCCATAACATCTATTAGAAAAAATAAGAGTAACTTAAACATTGAATAATAGAGAAATAGATAGGCAAATTCTGGTACTTCAATTTAATCAACTAAAATATGATCCTTAAGCCTAACAGTTAAAAGACAATGTAGAAACTCAGGCAAATAGATGATATAATACAAAATAATATAAATGATACAAAATGAACCAAATTTGTAAACACAAACCCAAAATGAACAAATGCCTGCCATGACCCACCCACCAGAGTAGAGAACAAGAAGCTAAAGTTGACATTCTTTTGGCCCTTGGAAGATGTAGGCATGTGTGTGTGCACATACATACACACATATATGTATATGTGTACATGTGTGCATAGTGTGCATTGTGTGTGTGTGTGTGTGCATTGTGTGTGTGTGTGTGTGTGTGCATTGTGTATGTGCATGGAAAGACCACAGACGGCACTGGTAGCGGTGCTCAGAACGAATGGGAATCACCAGCTATCATAACCACTTTAAGTAAAAAAAAAAAAAAAAAAAAAAACCAGTAGATTGCCCATACTTTGTTTTTAAAAAGGTTTATTTCCATAGCATGGTCCTATTAAAATTCTGCCTTTCAGGGAGAGACCCTCCTAAATGTCAAAACCAGAATTAAAATGTCCATTACCTACATATAAACCAGGAGTTTGGGCAGGCAGTTTTTAAACATCAAAAGGGTGTTCCAGGAACTCCAAATGAAAACCAACATTCTACTTCATTTGCTTGAAAGAGTTTTCTTTCGGCTCTCATTCTCGGTCACAGATCTGCTCTACATCAAATAGACTATTATTTTCCAGTTGGGGAGAAATATGGCTGAGTGTGTCTTTTGCCTTTCATACGTGAGCCCTCAGAGCCAAGTTCCAGCCTGAAAATATACTTTTTATAGCACAGTTAAAAGTAAAGAGCAGGCGCACTGTGAAATCCTCAGCCATCTCCAGCTCCATCTCAGATACCTGGTCTTCCTCGGTCCAATGGGGCCACCCATAGTCACCAAGCGCAGGCAGGCTGCGTCCACCGCAGCCCGGGCTCCACCTAAGGCCATGCTCCTGTGAACACCAATGGAGCCTTTTACTGTAAATGGTTTTTGTAAATGATGGAATGTATCACTTATAGAACAAACACTTCTATATTACAAGTCAAGAATGAGTGTATGTTTAAGTAAACAGCATGTAGGCTCACTTTCTATTGAGAGTTTCTTACAAAGTACGCAGAGTGTGTATGTGGCGTGGATGTGTTTTTCAAAGCTCTCTTGAGATAACTCCATCATATAACTGGATAATCTCGTGGGGCGATCAGTGTAGAACAGAAGTTTCTGCGCAATAAGCACTTAGAACAGATGGCATGTGGGAGGCATCGCAGAGTTTTTATGTTGTTGTTGTTGTTGTTGTCAGGCAGGACACATGAGTGTTCTGGAACTTGGCCAACAATAAAGAACATTCTGGAGGTGGATCAAAGGCTCCATCTGACTATCCTGGAAACAGTGATGCTTACATCATGGCCCCAGAGACACTGACCAAGGATGAAACTGCAAGAGTCGAATATATTATTCAGTAGTGAGCACCTACTGTGTGCTTTACAATGCAGAGAAAACACACCACAATTCAGTATGAAAGAGTTGCAGACCGTGGCCTTAGAGAATGAAAGGACGTGGCCTTCAAGGTTAAATATGTCATGGAAGGGTCTGGATTACAAACAGCATGCTGCTTTGGGGGTTTGCTATTGTTTTTGCATGAGTGGGCGTTAACTTTAAATCGGCTATTGTTGGGGAAGACAAGGGGAGAGGGCCAGAATGAAAGAAAGGCCACGGGGGAAGACAGAGAAGAATTAACTCTTGCTTTTTAAGAGAAGATGAGAATGAGGAAGGAGCCAGTTGACCTGCAGCTTGACAGATGGCAACGTGGCCAAGTGGACTCCATTATGACCTGCCTTTCACTGAAACGCAGCATGACCAGGGCAGTGGGCACCGCTGGGCAAGCAGAGGCTGGAGCAGTACCTGTGGGACCCGGCTCCTTGTGTGGCTGCCTCTGCGTCACACCAGAATGGACCATGGTGGCCTTCTGCAAAGGAGCCATGAACACAGCCAGTGGACCCAGCAGAACCTGGACACTGGGTCCCAGCCTCAGCCAGCAGGACATCACAGACGGTCACCTGCCCAGACCAGGCAGCAACAAATGTCAGTCTTACCTCCTCATGTTCCTAGGTCTCCCCATCTCTGCAATGACCACCCCAGATCATCCATTCACTGAAAAATATATGTATTCAGCACTTAGTTGTATCCCAGGCGAAGAGCCACCTCCCAGATTCCAGCCAGTCCTTCCCTGCAGACCTAGTCTCTCTGCAAGACTCCAGCTCACCTGGAGTGCGTCCCCACTCACAGTCAGAGCGCACTTCCATGCCCGCATTTCAATACATACTGCACCCTTCTGTGGCTCGCTTAAGGGTGTATTGGTCAGGGTTCTTCAGAGAAATAGAAAGAATAAGATGGATGATGATTGATAGATGATAGATAGATAGATAGATAGATAGATATTAGATAGATAAATGATAGAGGATAGATAGATGATAGATAGATAGATAGATGATAGATAGATAGATAAATAGATGATAGATAGATGATAGATAGATAGATAGATAGATGATAGATAGATAGATAGATAGATAGATAGATAGATAGATATTCCTTAGAAGAATCGCCTGCAAGTAGGGCATCCAGGCATGCTGTAGTGTGGCTTAGTCCAAGGCTGAAGGCCTGAGAACCTCGGGACCTTGGTGTAAGTCCTGAAGTCTGAAGGCGGGAGAGCCTGGAGTTCTGATGCCCTAGGTCAAGGGAAGATGGGTGTCCCAGCTCCTCTACGCTCTATCCAGGCCTTCAAATGGTGGGATGGCACTCACCACTCAGGTGTATGCAGATCCTTCTTGTTCACTTACTGACTCAAGTGTCAATCTGTTCTGGAAACACTCTTACCAACACACCTAGAAATAATACTTGGCCAGCTATCTGGGCATCCCTCAACCCCATCAAGTTGGCACATGAAATTAACTATCATGGGCAATTTCTTAACATGGCCAAGGCTCCCACCCCTTCAGTCACTGTGACTCCTGCACCTCTGGCCTTCTTGTTACTATGCTCCTCTCAGTATGGAGACTTTGCACTTTCTGTTCCCTTTGTTGGGAATGCTGTTCCCTCCAGTCCCCAGCTGATCGACTCACTCTCTAACAAGCTCAACAAGTTCAAGACCCCTCCCGCAGGCTCTCACATCATGGTGCTCTGCTCCTGCATCGTACTGAATGCTCTCGTAGCTTCACAGGATGATGATGGATCAGAGCTTCATTTACCCTCCCTGCTCCTAGTCCGTAGATCCCATCAGATTCCTGGCATTGTGAGTTGTGCTCAAAAAATATCTATTGCTTGGATGATTGATGTTTTATCTCAAATATGGAGAAGCAAGAATTAGGATGGCCACATAATTTACTTGATATCGTGCACTGAGTAAATGTGAAAGTTTGTCTGAACTTGAACCCAGAATATCTGCATCCAAGCCCAGGTCCTCGTGCTTCACTGTCCCGGGAGGACTGTGCATTTAGAAAGAGCCAACACCCTCATTACCCCCTCATCCAGCTGCCCACACAACTAACTGCCAGCCACGCCCGGGACGCAGGGTGGTAGAGGAGGTCCCCTCCTGCGGGATTCTCCTCACTAATGAAAGGCCAGCTGTGGGGGCCAGCTGTTGTCCACAACTGTTCTTCATCCGGGGACTGCGGGAGAATTGGGATGTTTCTCTTTGTTTCCACAGATTCCTTTAGCCTTTCGCTTTCAGCATCTAAAAGAAAGCCGGGACCGTGTAGGTCATTAGAAGACCGCCCTTGTTCCGGGGGAGCAGTAGCTCGTGAGCTAATGGTCTATCTTTGTGGGTGTCGTGGTCAGATTTGTATTAAGAGTGGACGGTTGAGCTGCAGTCCCGAGGCACCGAGGACATGATTAATGTGCTGACACAGTGATAGATGATAAACATAATAGAGCTTGAAGGAAATTAATGATATTTTGAATCTTTAATAATGGTACATAACTATCTAAAAGAGATATCTCCATCACAATGCAATTCTGTTAAAAGCTGAGGGGAGCTTCGATGATAACCCAATGAAAACTTCACACGTACATAGACCAGGATTAGAAGGAAACGCGGAAAATAAAAGTAATTAAAGTTGCTGGCGTGGTAGGACTGTGGGTGTCTTTTATTTTATTAATTTATTTTAATTTCCTTTAATATTACCACTATTCATTTGTACAATGAATTATCTTAAAAATAGAAACCCGAGTGGAATGCTGGCCTCTTTTTAAATATCTGTGTTTTTCATGAGAATGTAAAGATTGGGTTAATTTACGCCCTTTTCCCCTACTTCAAGCAACAAAACCCCTTCTGTTCCATCCTGCAAATGTAAGCTACATGCAGAGCCATTGTTTGCGAGGTTTTTGTCCTTTAAAAGTTTGGGAAAATGCACACTCACCCCCAAGAAGACAGGGTCAGAAGCCAGCAGAGGGACAATGGGTCACTGTGGACCCGGGGTCTTGATTAATCATCTCTATCCTCGGGAAAGTTCTAAGTAGTGTTGCTGCAGACACGGAGCGAGGGGCTGCAGCCGAAGAGGAAGGAGTCCTGCCCGGCACGAAAGCAGGAGCCTCTCCTACATAGCAGGTCCGTGGTCTGGAAAGACAACCTGGACACGCAGAGGCTTTGATTAAATTCCCACTTCTTCACACCCGGGTTGTTTGTTTCACTGCTAATTGAATGGGAACATCATTTGACATCGTAAATAAAAATCCTGTGGAGATACGATATATGAAAGTCAACAGCCCTATAACCAGTCACTGGCTCCTGTAGGCAAGCCCATTCCCAACAGCCACACACTGAATCTGTGAGCTCTGGAAGCTTCTATGGTTGGTAATTTCAGAATCACAGCTAACGACCTTCCCTGTACTAAGTTTACAATCAGTTCTCACGTTGCTTTATAATGATGTAATTATCTAGTAGGCTAATAATGCCCTGCTTGTATTTAGTTTATTTCTACAGAGGAACTGAGAGTGGTTTCTCATGGTAACACACTCACCATTAAAACAGTCCGCTAGACCTCGTACCTCCTCAATACCACACACTGGCTTGGCTGTGCTGACTGAGGGTGAGCCATTTTGTCAATTTAAAGAACCTCTTCAAACGATCCTTCTGGAAAAAAAAAATGTCCAGGTTTTATCTCATGATGGCAAACAGAGGTAGAAGACTATCCACTCTCCGGTTACCTGAGTCAAGGCACCAACTGTCTTGTCTAATTTGGTTCATTCACCCAGTCCCCAGTCCCCAGGAATGCCACCCAAGCACCCTGACAGACTGTCCTTCTCCCTGCAAACAGACTTGATTCCGGAGCTACAGCTGTTGGCTTAAAGAAACAGCTGGCAGTGATTTGATGAACATAAGACAGAGAGAGACAGAACGGGGAACAGCTCTGGAAAAGCCGAGCCCAAGAGCAATGGGTAGGAGGAGGGTGTCCCCATTACAGCCCTGCCCAGGCACAACCAGACCTTTTACACCTTTAGACAGGGAGTTCTGGGGCAGGAGGGATTAGAAGGGATGAGGTGTGCAAGGAGGAGGGGAGGTAGATCTCAACCAGAGATTGCAGCCTAAAGAGAAAAAACAGCCTGGAAGTTATGTGCAAAGAGAAGGGAGAGGAGTCTGTGAAACGTGTCAGAGGACTTTGGACGACTCCCTCGCCCCTTTGACATTCCGGGTGCTTCTCCTCCTCCCCCCTCACCTCCCTCAGCCCCGTCCCTCCAGTCCTTGTCCAGGAAGACGGAAAGACATGGACGTGAGCAGTGCCCTGCAGCACTCCAACTTTGCTACAGATAACTGAGACGTCAGCATGCTGGGCCTTGCGGTCACCGCTGAGCAGTTGCAATGCCACACCAAGAGGCCGTTCCCTCTCTGTCCAGCCCTTCTGCTCTGCGACAAAGCTCGACTCACTTTCTGATGCCAACAACTTAGCCACTGTTCTGGATGTCGCCAAAGCGCCTTCACAGTGGGTGGTCTGGTGTCCAGGTGACTTGCTACCTTTCTAAAGCAGGAAGATGACTCTCACGCATCCTTTTCAACCAGTGCTTAGGAAGGTCTTCCTTCCGCCGCTGACTGCTACAAAGGAAATCACAAGGGCTCAGAATCTGGTTGAAGAATATTTTAGTGTATTTTCTGGGGCTGTAACTGAATACCTTAGACTATGATTCATAAAGAATAGACAGTTTATTTATCTCTAGGTTCTGGAGGCTGGGAAGTCCCGGAGCATGGTGCTAACATCTGCTCAGCATCTCCTGAGGGCCTACCTGTGGGTCTGGACAGAGCAGAGGTACCACATGGTGAAACAGAGCAAGTGGCAGAGAGAGCTTGCTCTCGTAACACAGCCACTGCTGAAATAACCCATGATCCGTGGGCCCATGGATCCAGAAATGGATTAACCCATTCACGGCAGCAGAGTTCTTATGACCCAATCGCCTCCCAGGGGCCCCACCTCCAAATAGCACTAACATGAACTTGCGGATTAAGTTTCGAACCTGTGGATTTGGGGCACACATGCAAGAAATCAGAGTCACAAATGACACGTGGACAACAAGAGCAGAAAAGAGAAGCAAAGGGCAGTGTGGTGGTCGCAGCAGAAGCAGGCCCAGGGCTCCATGTTTACAGGCACTCTCCTTCTCCTCTCAGGGCTCAGTCCTCCCGCCTGCTACATGGGGAGGTTGGACTACAGGACCGCCACGGTTCCTTATGGGGTGTGCAATCGTTAGGGAAGAGGATAGAGGTGCCCAGGTGTTCGGGGACTTCAGTGTGAGACAGAGGCTGGCCCTGCCCTGTGGGTCATAGCTGGCGATGTTCCCGAGGCAGGGCGAGCCAGGCCACTGGAGACCACTGGGGGCAGAGACAGGAAGACCCCGGTGCCTGTGGGGAGGGGTCAGGGGCATGATGTGCCTGCTGGGACCAGAAGGTGAGTGTCCGGGCTGGAGGAGCCAACGCCTTCCCATGAGGACTGGAATCTTCCACTGGGTCCTGCTGGCAGCGGGGAGCCTTGGGGGGTTCTGAGCAGGGATGGCGTGGTGGAAGTGGCATTGCTGCAGGGTCGGACTGTCCTTGACCATGTGTGGTCTGGGGCGTCCCACCAGCACTGAAGCCTCTGCAGAGTTGTCCCACATTGAGAGCAACCCACAGGCACAGAAGGTTGAAGCAAAGGTGGCACTCGAGGAACCCGCAGCCTGTTGGCATTTCCACAGGTGGCACCCCGTCCTCATTTGCCATCTTCGGCAGCAGAGCGCTTCTGAGCATGCTCGGTGCCTGAAAATAATGGAATAGGCTGGGGCAGGCAGAAAATCACATCCGCTTCCTTGAGAAGCTGCCACAGAAAATCAAACATCTGTGCACATTCACGCGCACACATGCGCACGCACACACCACAACCCAGAGCACAGCCCTCTTCACCAACACAGGGAACAAGAGATTCTCATGTAGTCATTTCTTGATTTACTGCCGAATCAAAGTCATTCTCAGAACTAGAGGTGCCTACTAAAGTGCAGAGGGAAAGCAAATATTTGACCCCAAGCATCGTTTCAGGGGAGAGGGACCTTTGCCCAACGAGGGTCATGCACATTTCTCCCACAGCTGTTGAAACATTAACGCCTTTCACCATGAAGACAAGATGATTCTGCCAGTGTTACAAAGAAAGGAATCAACATGTTCATGGAAGAATTGGTTAAGGATGTTGTAGTGACTTTTTAAGGATTATTTCCTTGCCTGGGCAGAGAAAGGCATCTTATCAAAATCAAGCGCTGGCCAGGCGTGGTGGCGCACACTTGTAATCCCAGTACTTTGGGAGGCGGAGACCGGAGGATCCGGGTTTGCGGCCAGCCTCAGCGCTCGCTCTCTCTGTCTCTCTCTCTCTCTCTCACTCTCCCTGTCTCTCTCTCTCTCTCTCTCTCTCCTTAGTGAGGCCCTCCGCAACTTTGTGAGACCCGGTTTCAAAATAAAGTATAAAAAATAGGGCCGGGGGTGTAGCGCAGAGGTAGAACACCCCTGCGTTCAATCCCTGGTACCGCAAAAAAAAAAAAAAAAAAATCAAGCGCTGTCCCAGATATGATAGCGTAGTTCCGAGTAGCCTGGCTAGAATGACTTAGGAATTTAGAAATTCAAGTATTGCCTCAGTAGATACGAAACAGCTTAGTCTTGCGCCTTTAAACTTTCTCTCAGAGGAGGTTAAGGTAATTGTCTAGCCAGTTCTCACAAGAATGCAGGAGTGTCGTGGGAGAGGAATTCCATGAAGGAGCCATCCGTCATTCCCCATGACACGCGGGTGTGTCGCTCTGTGACTGACCTTTGCGCGGTTAAGATGCCCGTGTGGGCAGCAGCAGCAATGGCTAACTTATTAAGAGCTGCCCGGCTTTTCAAGCTTGGTCCAGAAACTACCACAGAACTGAGAGAAAGAATGCAGGCCCTGTGCTCGGGAGCCAGCCGCTGGCGCCCTGGGTCCAGCATTGCATCGGTCAGCTCCCACCCGGCCTTCCTGTCCCCCCCATCTTGCTCAGACTTGAGCTCTCAGGTGCCCCTCACTGATGGAGCTGCCGTTGAGGACCGGTCCCTCCTGGGGACGTCATCGCCCACTCAGGCTGGTCCCTAATGCTCTCAGCCTCGTCACCAACTGCTCTGCCTAGGGAGCAGGACACAGGGAGTGCAGAGGGCAGGCGCATCGGCAGAGCTTCGGAGCACCCGATTATGCTCAGCCGCGAGCTCCAGGCTGCAGAGCCCTGACGCATCTGTGCTTTATTATCGCTTTCAGACCCCCGCGCATGCTCAGCCAGCATTTCTTGAGTGAATCATCAGAAGAAAGCCAGAATGCAGCTGGGTGTGGAGGCACACACCTGTAATCCCAGTACTTGGGAGGTTGAGACAGAAGGATTGAAGGTTCAAGGCCAGCCCCTGCAATTTAGGGAGCCCCAGAGCAACTTAGTAAGACGCTGTTTTAAAATTTGAAAAAAAAAACATTTAAAAAGGGCTGGGGATGTAGCTCAGAGGTAGAACACCCTTGGGTTCAATCCCCAGCACTAAATAAATAAATAAATAACCAGAATGCATACATGAGGATTTGAAAGTGAGAGAGAAGAGGGGAAGTTTACGCTTCATAACCATGATTAAGAAGTTCCTGCCTCCAAGGGGCTTATAATCTAGCAGTAAGAGAAAGAAAAGAAACAATTGTAATATAAGGTAGTATAATACATGAACTGTGTAAAATACAGCAAACCTGGTCAGGGCCGTCTCATTACTGTTGTGCTTACATTCCGCTTCAATTCTAAACCTGGGAAATGTTTGGAAGATAGCCTTGGACATAGGTCTTGCACTATCGACTGGAATTCTGAGGAGCTAAAGCGAGCTCTTCTCCCCAGCCACATTGCAGCCATCACCGCTCGAC
The DNA here is from genome assembly GCA_004027185.1 of Glis glis. NCBI lineage: Eukaryota > Metazoa > Chordata > Mammalia > Rodentia > Gliridae > Glis > Glis glis. The sequence goes on along the minus strand of PVJS01007134.1, from coordinate 16,051 downwards.
TCCCCCATGGCTGACATCCCTAATTGATCACGGCTCTCCTTCCTGCTGAGCTTCACCATCCCTCTCAACACAGGGCCCTGAGCTTGCTGTCTATTTACTGTCTCATCCTGGCTCCGGATTGTGAGCAGACCTCAGAATGAGGGGGATTCCAGAAAGGATGTGCAAGCACTGGTGACTAAAAGGGACCTTGGTATCTTTCCAAGTGCGGGAGAGTCCTCCTCCTGTAGGATGTGCTCACAACCCTGCCTGCCCACTCCCAGGGGCCTCCTGCTCCAGGCCCCCCACAGCACACACACAAATCCAAATCTTTCACTAAACACGCAACCCAGGGAGCCATTCCGACAGGGCCAAGTGTCATTGGGAGCCTCCTTTGGCTGTCTGGAGAGGGAAGGGGGAGACAGAGATAATTTGATTAATCACTAGCTTTGTGTCAAGCGCTTGAACAGGAACTTTCAGGCCTGCTCTCTTACTGGCTGCTCTAACGGTTCTGAGACTTGGCAGGCACGTTACATCACACCATTATATGTCACCCATCATGGATTTTTAGCCACCATGCCACTGACAATGGCAGTCACTCAGTCATCTGTTTGACCAACACTGAGTTCGGATATTTCTTTTTCCTTTTTTTAACAGACTTTCCGCTGCTATTGTGAACTGCTCCAGGTGCCCTATTAGGCAGTCAGACCATGCCTAAGATTAGGAATTCTTTGCAATTTGCTATTCAGCCTCTAAACAGCAGGCAGACATCAAGCAGGCCTAATTATGATTTGAATACCGCTGGATTCTTTTATCCTCTTCTGGGTTCCTACCACATTCCTGTATTGTCAACCGACAGCAATCTTTTGAAGCGCATAACTTTCTCAACTTCAAAGTTTTCTCGATGCCTAAGTAACAGGGGGTTCTCAAGGTGGCGATGCTAAGTGGGTACGCGAGGCACAGGATAAATAGTATACATCTAAGAACATCAGGACTTCAAAACCATTTGTATTAATGTAGGCAGCAGTTGTGAGATTGTTCTACCCTTGTGTGATATCCTATTATAAACATCAGAGTTGGGGAAGCTCGAGGGGGGGGCCTTGCTCAGGTGATCTTTCCATTTGGCAGGTTGTAAACTCAGTCAGACCGGGTTTTATTAACTTCCCTCCACAATGCGCTCCAATGGAGACCCCTGAGCACATCATAGAGGCCTCCCGCGCGTCCACACGACTCTTCTAATCAAAGGAAGCAAAACGCTCACTCCATTATTTTATGTGGCTCATCATCCAAAATGCTCCAAGACAGTTTAGGTCTTGGAAAACTTATACTTTTCATTAGGACATTATTATTTGATAGACTCTCAACCTCCCTTCCACACCTTGCTTTTCTAAATAGAGATAGAGTAACAATAGCAGTGGTACACACCAAGAATTCTGCACACTCTGCGCTTCATCAGCATCATCTCAGCTAACCTGTAGAGGAGCCCCATTTTAAAGATGTGTAAACCGAGGCCGGGAGCAGTTGGCCCACCTCGCCGAGAGCAACAATTAAGAACAAACGGGACCAGGACTCAACTCGCCGACCTCAACCAAAGTCAGTATTTTCCTTCTTTTCTATAAATTGTCTCCGTTTCTTGTTTTTTTTTCAAATTCAGATAAAACATTCTTCCGTCGATTGATCTCAAATAATTGTACATGTATACATCTGACTTTGCCATTATTTTAAAATCTAAGGTGGCTTACCAATTCTATACATCAGGAATGATTTCATTGTTGTGAAATGACAGGTGATCTTTCCATTTGGCAGGTTGTAAACTCAGTCAGACAGGAGCAAATCATTTCCCTGAGGCTCAGACCAAGAGCAGCCTCACTGCCTTAAAAGACAAAAAAACAAAAAACAAAGCCTGCCTTCTTCCCCAGCCTCCCTCACAAGCCCTGCGTGCGTGTCTGTTGCCTTCATTCCTCGGCTCTGGTTAGGATTTTCCCCAGCTGTTCTTAATTTGGGGTTATTTTTCCATCACACGTGAGCCTTCAGTGCTGTAAATATTTGACTTCGATATTTTCCATAGCTTGGAGAACTTCAGAGTGGTCATTTCAAACACCACTACAAGGTTTTCTCTGCTCCTTTAAGGTTGTTCCGTAAATTAGAAACTTGGTAGTTGATACCTTGCTGGCTCCACGCCGTGTGTGTTTCTCAGACTTTGATGTCTAGAGGTGTACAGCAGGGGTTTTATCCCTTAGAGCACAGATAGGGGTCGCTCTTACGCGTGAACTCTTTCCAGATCATTGCTCCCCCATGCTGGGATCTTCATGCCCCTTTTTTTTTTTTTTTTTTTTTTTTGCGGTACCGGGGATTGAACGCAGGGGTGTTCTACCTCCGCGCTACGCCCCCGGCCCTATTTTTTATACTTTATTTTGAAACCGGGTCTCATGAAGTTGCGGAGGGCCTCACTAAGGGGAGAGAGAGAGAGAGAGAGACAGGGAGAGAGAGAGAGAGAGAGAGAGAGAGAGAGAACGCTCGCGCACATGCGCAAGCTGAGGCTGGCCGCGAACCCGGATCCTCCGGTCTCCGCCTCCCAAAGTACTGGGATTACAAGCGTGCGCCACCACGCCCGGCTTCATGCCCCTTTTTAAAATGCTCACCAAGTGCTGTGCGCATGTCTGTCCCTATCACTCTGAACTACATTATGATGTGAGACTACAGTGCACCAATAAAAGTATATTTTTTAAAAAAGGGTTTGGGAATAACATTTCCCAAAGTTATCTTAAAAATGTTTTATTATTTCCTTTTTCTATAAAAGTAGATGATTCTTGTTAAAAAAAAAAAAACATAAAAAGGCCAGGCGTGGTGGCGCACGCTTGTAATCCCAGTACTTGGGAGGCTGAGACAGGAGGATTGCAGGTTGGCGGCTAGCCTTAGCTACTTAGTGAGGACCTCCGCAGCTTAGTGAGACCCTGTTTCAAAAATAAAGAATAAAAAAAAATAGGGCTGGGGTGGAGCTTGGATGTAGAATGCCCTTGGGTTCAGTCCCCAGTACTGCAAAAAAAAAGTAAATAAAAATAAATAAAAACAATTAAAAAAAGATTTCTCTGCCCACTGTCTTCAGCGATATGAGTTGATCTGACAGCATAGGGAGGACTTGACTTATTAACCTCTCGCAGGTGAAATACTCCAGATGCTGCCCCTCGCCAGCCCGGCCTCTGCCCGCCCTCTGTCCACCTTGCCTCTGCTCCATCCATTCCCGCTGCCTCCCCAGCCGGAGTCCTTCCTGGAATGCCCCTCCTACCAGCCCTTCCTTCCTTTAGGTCATTTTAAATTAATATGTACTAATAACCATGTTAATATTAATACATCATGTTAATCAGCAATAAATCAACTTTGTATCATCTAAGGACATATTCATGTAATTAATCTGATGCTTAAAAATTATATTCGTTTGAAGTGGCACAGACTTTTTAAATTTTATTTTGCATTGACTTACGAAATGAGGGCTATGAAGATAGCTAAGATATCTTTCCACGCTCATTCAAAGAAAGCCATTGTTTCATTGTGGTGTTACATTTCATATTGCAAGAAAAGTGTTCTTTCTCTCATAAAAAAGTAGAATGCCATCATTTAAATCATCAGTGGATATGAAAAAAGTCACATTAGGCAGCTGGTCCATCTTGCCAATAGAGGAATTTTTTTGGTAATGTGCTGTCTGACTTTTTTTTTTGATAGATGTTGATAAATAACACATTTGTAAATGGCTCACATAATGGATTTTTAACAACTTCCTTGGGAAATAATTTTATGTTCCCATAAGATTTGCCTGCTATGAAGCTCTTCCTGCCACTCGCCCTAAATTTCCTTGTGACATATTTGATGGCTCAATAAGGTGTTGATTTTGTGGAGAAACATGAATCTCGGGCCCAGAGCCGGCGTAAAGGGTCACAACACCTCGAGACAGGAAAGGACCCACAAAGAACAAAATTAGACTGACCCCACGGTCAGGAGCTTCTCTAGTCAAACCTCAAATGAAGCTGCATAGATTTTTCATAGACCTTTGAAATATTCTCAGCATATTTTTACATAGGAAAGATTCATTTTGTACGACAGTATACTGAATATGAATTCTTGGGGGGAGGTGTCGCTGTATGGGGTATGTTTGTTAGAATCGGTCATGTCAGCTGCTAATCACCATGTTTCCTGGACTGTCTGCCACCTACGGCAGCAATGTGGAGAAGAGAGCTTCCCTGGACCTGGAGGCGCCGTCTTTGAGGTTCGCATCATTTCCTGTCTTCTCCCTGTCTGCCCTCTGGCGCCCATGGTCACACCTCTACTGCTCCCCGCAGGGGCGTCACCTCCATGTGTGGGTTTATTTGTTTGCTTGCTTGCTTGTTTTTTTCTGCCAGTAGATCCTCAGTAGGAAAAGAGGTTGGCAAATTAGGAACCCTACCTAAATAATTCCTCTGTCATGCCTTTCTAGGATATGGAGTTGTTCCCTCAAGGAAGAAGAAAACTGGGTCAGAGAAGGTTCCAGAGTAATCACATATGGCCCCCAAAATGCTGCTCCTTCCTTACACCTGCCTGAGCCCTCTCACTCACTCATGGTTTTTCTCTCAGGGGCCACTCTGTTCCTCCCTGCAGATGGGTGTCTAGCCACCTGACCCCCACTTTCATGCGCTGGTCACCACATTGCTACATCCCTGGATGCCACCTGTGGGGCAGAGCTTCTGCATTTCCCATTGAGCTCCTGGGCCTTGCGTAAGTAAGGGGACAGGGCTGCGCATGGGCTCCGGTGTCCCAAAACATCCCACAACCATGAGGATGGATTTGTCTGCCACAAGTCCAGAGAGGACTCTAGAAAGTAAGGAATACCTAACCGCATGTACAGGCTGGACCAGGTACGGCTCTGAGCCCAGTCACACCGTTTGACTGACATGCCAAAGACTATAATCCTGATGGGTAGATATCAACAGGTTATTGATTATTTATGTGTAGTGTGGGTGGTGCTAACTTTGTCCTTTGTATCTATCAGTATTATTTTGTATTCCCATCATAGCATATTAACATTTTGCAGTAAGTTATTCAGTAAGCTGGGTGCAGTAGCACATGCCTGTCATCCCAGTACCTAGGAGGCTGAGACAGGAGGATCACAGGTTCTAGACTAACCTCAAGCAACCTAGCAAGACCTTGTTTCAAAATAAATAATAGAAAGGGCCAAAGGTGTAGCTCAGAGGAAGAATGACCCTGGGTTCAATCTCCAGTACAAAAAAATAAAAGTCATTCATTAAAACTGGGATATGGGGTGCTGATAAAAGGCAGTGGCAGTAAGAATAGAGAGAAAGAAAAAGATCTGAGCATGATTAAGGCACAGACCCGGAGGCCAGCAGAGTGCTGGGGAGTTAGGGAAACACCAGCCAAAGTTAACGGGTAAAAAGTGCGACAGCATAGAAATATTGAAAAACATGTGGCAGATGCCAGGGGTCTCTCTCCTCAACATCTTTTCCTCTTCTCCCGTTGCCTAGCAACTGAGTGCTTTGGAGAACTCTACTCCATTCAAGTTGTAGAGATCCCCAGGCCAACCTCGGTCCATGTCAATCAGCCTGACCCCACCTGGGGTGATTCAAACAGCTCAGTCTGAGCCAATCAGCAGGTGACATTCCCCTGACCACAGTCATCACAAAACAGTTGATTCAGCCAGCATAAAACTCCGCAGTTTTGCCTGATATGTGTGGGAAGGCCTCCTCCCTCCTGCTGTGTATGTTTAGGGAAGCAGGCAGCTCAGCTGAGGTGGCAGCTGTCTTGTGCCCATGGAGCCAGCCTTGGAAGGAAACCAACACAACAGGAGGCCAAGCAGACACACACGAACTGAATCCTTGATGGTAGGCGGGGCCACTGGACGAACTAACCCAAAGCCTGTCCTACCACTGGGCTTTCCTTTTCGATGAGCCAACTGATTGCCTGGTTATTAAAAAAAAATAGTGAACTCAGAGTTGACTACAGATTGGGAGGTGAGAGATCAATTGGGGAGATGATGAATTATAATTTCTGTGAGTTATGCAAGGACCATCTATAGGAAGCAGTTAGAAAGTTGATCTTGAGCTCAAGATAAAGGTTTGGGCTCAGAAATGGACTTGGGAGTTATCAAAATATGTAGCAGTCAGATAGTACTGCATAACAAACCACCTCTCCCAAACTCAAAATTGTACAAGGTTGCTCACACTCTAAAAGTCACTTGGGGTGGGTTTGTTTGTCTCTACTAGGCTTGACTGGGCTTAGGATCCAGACCACAAATTTGTTCAGGTTTATTCTGTGGGTTTCTCATTTGTCTGGTACAAACAAGCAAATTACTTCAGATTTGTTCTTCTCCTTTAGCAACAGAAATACCACGGGGCAAACCCAGTCTTTTCCATCCCAATCACAGGTTCTGCTTGTATAACATCAACTAATACAATACTCCATTGGCCAAAGCCAATCACACAAACAAGCCCAACTTCATTGAGCTGAGGCCATATGTACTACTTCTTCCTCAAGGTCATATTAAAAGGGTGTGGCTACAGGGAGAAACAAAGAAAAATGAAGCAACGTTGCCTAAAAACACTCCCTAAAAATCAGGATAATATTGAATCTTCCTCCAGGGAGGTGCACACACATGGAAACTTCTAAATAAAATTGCTGGAGTTTCCTGATCACCAGAGGCACTCCCTGTACCTGACAATAACAAGACCTTAAAGCCTGGCTCACCTGAACAAACTCAAGGGCTGAGAAATGGTGAATCTCTTCCCTTGGGACCCAGAGACAAGCATCTGCTACCCGTGCCCATTCCCGCCCTGTGAAGGAAGGCCTGGGTGGTGGCTTGCACATCAGCCTCAGCCCACCCACCTCACCTGGCCCCTCGTCTTCCCTGGAAGACATTCTCCTCCTCCTGCTGCCTGGCCCAGCTCTGGAGCTCGGCCTCCACTCAGTAACCACATGATGACCCTTCCCTTGAAGGGCGTCCATCTCCCCGCTCCGGGCCTCCAGAGCATTTGCAGACACTGACTCCATGTTTACCTGGGTCTCCCTGGGGAAACTGAGTCCCTGTGTGGGACCAGAGGGACTGAGTCCCTGGCTACCTATGCTTCCTACTTCCTTGGCCAATGGCTGGGAGCCTGGTGATCAGCTAACACTGATGGTGTGGATGGCCTTACGCGGGTCGGCACCAACTGTGGTTGCTTCAAAACGCTCCAGTGTGCCCAAGAGACTCACTGCCTCAAAACGCTGAGGCGAGGTGATTCACAAAGGCCCGCGGACAGGACACAGCGTCACCGGCTCTCACGAGTCCTGTTATGAATTCACCTCTGGAATTTACCTCCCAACACTCCAAAAACACCAGTAAAACTCACTCTCGGAGCCAACTGTGTTTGGTTCTCTCACGGTAAACATTTTACAGTTGCCTTTGGCATAAGGTAATTCAATTCAGGGGACACGGGCCAAAGCATGAGCCCCTTTGCGTAAGGTTAGATCTCCTTTGTGCACTAAAGTCTTGCCAAGCAGGTAGAGCTCATGCTAAGCTTTCTTACCACCAGAGAGCCAGAGATAGAGAGAAGAAATTTTTTGGAAGTGGTGGCTATATCTATTACCTTCATTTTGGTGATGGTTCTAACAAATATATATGTATATTTATTTATATTTACATATACATACAAATATATCCAAGTTCATCAAATTGTATACATGAAATGTGAGCAGGCTTTGTATATCAATTGCACCTCAATAAAGCTGCTTTTTATAAAAAGTCTATCTCCTACCAGCAGGGTCTGGGGTTAATGGAGGGCAGGAGTGTGGGGTGGGGATGGACCGGGAGGCAGGAGGGAAATGAAGGAGGAAGAGGAGGCTGGGAGGAGGCTGGCCTCCTTGCTCCCACTTTTGCACATGATATACCCACTTTCTGAAATACCTCCCTCCCTTGCAGAACTACAGAGCTCACTCCTCTGCTCCCTGCAGGCCTCTCCTCAATGCCTGCAGGGAGACCTCTCTGGAGACCTTGGGATGGGACAGCCCCTGTTAATGGCCCTCTCCTCCCGGGGCTCCGTGTTCTCCACTGCATATGACACCGCACAGCATTCTGCTTACTTACTTGTTTACTTCTTCTCTGTCTCCTTTCACGCCCCAATAGGGTGCAGGCTCCACAAGAGCAGGGACTCCGGTGTGTCAGCCGCTGTGTCCCCACATACTTGCCGAGTGAATGACAGGATAAATGGTGAGGACATCCCCTCCCCAGTCGCACATCTAGGGCAGGAGGAACCCTTCTCAAAGGCTCCCCAGAAAGCCCGTGGTTTCTCCCCATGGATGCCACAGGAGGCTCCTGACACAGGCCCAGGGGAGGCGTCTGTGACCACGCCTCCCTCTCTTGTAACTCTGTACCTAAGCCGGTGCACGTCATCAGATACAAGCTCCTGAACCCCATTTTGCGAACTTTTCTCCAAAAGCCTTCCAGCAACCACAACTGGGCATCCTGGCTACGGCTCTCAGCAAAGCTCTGAGCAAGAGAGAGTATCTGTGTTCTTAGGAAACTGCTGTCGGCCCCAAACACGTCAGCTTCCCCAAGTTTCCTGTCTTCCCTGCTGTGTAACTGCCATTTCTAATGCTGACATATTTTAATTGTACCATACAGATGGAATGGAAGACATCCGCAGCAGTACTTGTTTCTTTGACCATATTGTTATTATGATGGATAAAGGAGATGGACATCAGACGATTACATTCTACCTCCTAATGGAAAACGCACTCCGAAGCCAGACATTCTGGGCTTTCTGTCTCCTGGAGCAATGGTTCCTGGTTTGTGAGTGGCAGGACATTGAGGGTCACCAAGAGCTGTGTCTTTTAAGGAATCTTGCGGCCACTGCAGGAGCCACGTACCATCACATCCTACATAAGTCTCATGTGTCGATGCTTGACTGTCATTTAAATGTGTCCCCCTGGAACTTTGGAGTCAACAAGTTGTGATTTCATATAAGGCCTCCCCATTACATATTTTTCAATCAAACTACACTGGTTATCAGGCAGAAGGGCCCCCAACAGCTAACCTCATGGGGATCTTTGAGCTCAGCAAAATTTAGAACAACTAACTGCCCCCTAATTTGTAGTCTTTAGGGGAAGACAGTGTATCCCAAGGGAAATATTTATCATAGAAAGTCCGTGGAGATGTAGGAAGCCAAAGCTCAGTCACTAGCCTCTGTGAGCTGTACCAGTGCTCACAGAAAACAAGGGCCGGAGGTTTTCTTGTTCAAGTCTCTTGTCTGGTATGCACCTCGCTCCATGTTCAGATCCATCTCTTCTGGTGGCCTGGCAGGCATGAGACACTTAACCCGCTGTCTGTGCTGGCCCTGGGCCCTTCCTGATGCCTCATTGGCCACTCCACTGCCCCCTTTCAAAGAACCACACAGCGCAGGGCTGTGGGAAAACCAACTGTGTGTGCACTGCAGTCCCTCCCAGGAACCCCCTTATCTGTCCTCTGACCCCTAGGCTCCCTCTGAACACAGCTGCACTCAGACGGCTCAAGTCTCGGGTGTTGGTTCCAGGAGGCTTGGAGATTACACACGTAGGAATTTCAAACACAGGCAGGAAGAGGGAAAACACATGGAAGTGATTTGGGGGCCTCGTTGTGGTCTTATCTACACAAGTCTGACGAGATTGAACACATATGAAAGGAGGGGTCAGCCACTGACATTCTCTAGCAACTCACTTAAGAGCCCTGCTAAATGCAGAGTGACCTTGGGTATCCAAAACCCATGGATGTGGAGACATGCACGTGCATGCGTCACGTGCATGCATGTGTGTGCGTGCGCACGTGTGTATGCTGCAGACCTCACCATTGCACCACGTGCGTGCTGCTGCAGCTCTGACATGCTTGGTTTTAACCTGACGTCACTCTGGTGGGAAAATCCCAGTAGAGTCAGCGCGGGGCTTCTGCACCAGCCGACAAGAACAGAGGACCAAAGCAGGTAGCACCTGTGAACCCCTCCCCTCCCTTCGGAACAGGCCGTTTTCATCTATTTATCTAATCGATTTATTTACCTACTGTGTTAATGTGTGCAAATTTGAAAACCACTGCCCTAGTCTTGATTTTCAATACAATAAAAATAAACCACTTCACCAGGGTCAAAAATGCATTCATTTCGTGAGTGATTAAAAGGCCAAGAATGCCGCAGTGAGTTCTAAAACCTCTCTTTTCAGGACAAAAGAAACTGCTGTCGGAAACTGCGAATCCTGCACAAGTTGTAGCAGTCGGTTTTTTGGAGCAACTTAAATCAACAATGTGAGTTGCTTGGTGTCATGGAGAAGTACATCAGAGGAAGAGGTAAGAATCAGGGGGCCTGGATGCACCCGGTCCCCGCCCACCAGCACTCCATCCCTCCATCCACACTGCCAACTGCAGCCCACCCGGTGGGTGAGAGGACCCTCTTATACCGCACACTTATTTTCAATTAGTATTTTCAAAAGAATGGAGCCTTCCTTCCTTCCTTCCTTCCTTCCTTCCTTCTTTCCTTTCCTTTCCTTTCCTTTCCTTTCCTTTCTTCCTCTGCTAGCCTCTGAGAATGGCTAATCTGGTGGGCATACCTTGTTTCCTTGACTTCTCTCCTGAGACAATCTCCCCTCCTGGCACCCAGGACTGTGATGGCCACCTATGCTCTGACTTCTCCCACACCAACCCTCCTGTTTCTGTTTCTTCCAAATACATGCTTCTCTATCCCTTTCCCTACACATCACTCTCTTCTGCTTCAAATGCTTCCCTGGGTCCTCACTGCCTAGAGATTCCAGCATGGCTCCTTGGGGTGGGGCATTTCCAGGCCCCTTCCCACCCCTGCAGGTCCATTTCCTGGTGCCCAACCTCGCCTCCAACACCATGGCGAGAGAGTACCCCAGGCAGAGTCAGCCATGGTGCCTCCCGGGCCTTGCTCCCCTCTGTGCAAAGCCCTGCCCTCCATCCCAACCACGGTGCCACGAGGACCCTAAGTGCCCTTCAAAGCCTGATCCAGGTTTCAGAGCCTCGGGAAGCTTTCCCCGGTTGCCGCAGAGAGGAGCTCGCCTTTACCTGCGCCCTCCCGCCTCTGCCGCAGAGCAGGTAATAACTACCACCTCTTCACTCGGCGCCGCACACTCTCTTCCTGATCCACACCTCTTGTCCCAGCTCCTAGCACAATGCCGACGTGCAGCAGGCGGCTGATAAACCTTAGTGGAGTGAACGAATGAAAATACCCACATTCCCTTACACCAGAAATAGCCATGTGCTGAAATATGTGCCGAAAACATCTGACAGTCCTCCAATCTGCTTGGGGAAAGATCTGCTTTATTTGACCAAGTTGATGGATGAAACTTTGTTTCAAGGCATCGTGGCAGTATCTCGAATCAGCTCTGTTGTGTAGGATGTTTATAGACATCTTGTGCCACTGTAACAGAATACCAAAGGCCGGGTGATTTGTAATAAGCAGAAATGTACTGACTGGTGGCTCTGGAGGCAGAGACGTCCAGCCTCCTTGCTGATTCATCACATGGCAGAAGGCTGAAGGGCAGGGCAAGCGGAGGCCCAAGCTGGCCCTTTCCTCACACATCAATCCCCACGAGAGCAGAGCCCCCAAGACCTCATCGCCTTCCGGACATGACCCCACCCCCACCTTGCCAATTAAACCACCAGCATGAGTTTTGGAGGGAACAAACATTCAGACTACAGCACAGGATGTCCCCACTCAAGAAGAAAGAAATAAAGGTGACATTATGATTCACACAAGAGCAACTTAATATTGGGTCTAATACAGAATTAATTCTACCATGTAAAGATGGTTTTCTAAAGTCAAAAAAGAAAGGGTCATTTGGTTACGTTGCTAGAAAAGGAGACGAATAAAGGCTATTTGTCACCCAGAGGGACAGTGAACTTCTGACTGACATCTCTAGTGCTGTTTTTCCATTGTTACTTTTAATTAATAAACCAGATATGAATAAGGAGAGGGAAGCCTGGAATTTCAAAATGAATTGGAATAAGCAAAGCGAGAGAGACTCTAGAGAGACCCTGACACAGCTCCCAAGCTGACTGCAAGCACGCTCCCAGTGTCCCAATGTGCCTGCCCCACTCAGCGGCCCCGGGTTCTTTCCGCAAGGCGCAGGGGCTCTGCTCTCAGGGGTTCTACGGCTTCCACACAGGCAGCGCCCCCTCATGTATTCCCGAATGCCACCTATTTAAGTCAGGAGTCCAGTGCCTTGTGCAATTAGGCTTTTAATAATAATCAAAGTCGATGGCAAGTTTGCCAAGTTTGCCAAGGTTATGTAAGCCAAATGAACTGGGGTTCAATCCAAACTCTTAGCATTTGCTCATGTACCGTTTTGATGTGTTCCGTATACAACACATTTGTTTTCACCTAACTGCACTGATTCACTAAAATATTCCCATTACTGATTTTTATTAAGTTACCTTTTTTAAAGAGTGTCATTTGCGAAAGTTGTCAAAATTAAAATGGAGTCGCTTAAGCCGGGCGTGGTGGCGCATGCTTTCCAGTACTTTGGGAGGCAGAGACCTGAGGATCTGGGTTCGCGGCCAGCCTCAGCGCTCTCTCTCTCTCTCTCTCTCTCTCTCTCTACCTAGTGAGGCCCTCCGCAACTTCATGAGACCCAGCCTCAAAATAAAGTATAAAAAAATAGGGCCGGAAGTGTAGCGCGGAGGTAGAACGCCCCTGGGTTCAATCCCCGGTACCGCAAAAAAAAAAATAAATAAATAAATAAAATGGAGTCGCTTGTGTCGACCCCAACAATAAATACATAAAGCCAGGAAGCTTTAAAGGAAAAAGATTCTCAGATGTGATTGCCTGTGAGTAACTACCACAGAAGACTCTGCCAGACCCTGAGCCTGCACAGAAGCCACCCATGACACAGAAGCGCTTCTGCAAAGACGCCAGAGTAACCTGGACTGACGTCACCCTGTTATTAAACCTTGTAGTCAAGGATTCTCTCTTCAGAATGTCCGGAGCCATCCTCCTCGTGCCTGCCTGCTTCCTCTAGTCCACCTCTTGAATGCGCCCACAGCTGACTCCAGCCCATGGATCAATGCTATTCCCAAATAACACTTGATTTCGCTTTAGTCATAGTCCCTTGTGTTTCTCTCAGCGACAGAGGCGAAGGGCTCGGGGCCTGGCCTTTAAGGTACATGGGAAAGGTTTTGCAAGTGGAGTTTGTCCTCCAGGCAAGCTGGGGGTTCCCTCCGCCCTCTCTTCTCTCCTTGCTTCCTTAGAGTTCCCTTTTTCCAGTCGTGACCACCACTGATGTGTCTTTTTCCCCCATCGGGTTAAGGGACTTTTAATACTGAAAAATCATCTGTCCCTGGCCATTGATGAGATGAAAATGTAGTATCCAGAGATAACATTTATCTTAACAGCATCAGTAACTCACGATGAAGCTCTCTCGATACAAACCCAGTCCAGGAAAAAGTGAAGCAGAGTTCACATTCCTTAGTCTGTCTTTTCTTTCTTCTTTCTTTCTTTCTTTCTTTCTTTCTTTCTTTCTTTCTTTCTTTCTTTCTTTCTTTCTTTTCTTTCTTTCCCTCTCTCTCTCTCTCTCTCTCTCTCTCTCTCTCTCTCTTCTTTCTTTCTTTCTTTTCCTTCCTTCCTTCCTTCTTTCCTTCTTTTTTTCTTCCTTTCTTTTTCTTCCATAAAATGATGCTTTGGATCTATTTTACTGCACAAATCATCTCTCTTTCAAATTCAGTTTGTTAAATGTTTCCCTGGGACGGCGCTTACCCCAGGCCACATCCTGTACATCCTGATCTCGCCCTGGGGTGCCTGACGGCATCAGCAGGTGTGGCCTTTTGTCAGGAAGCTCCCCACTCGTTCACAGCTGGATGCACAGCAAGGAGTCGCAGCTGCTGCCTGTCATGGTGGGGTATGGGCTTTGTGCTCTGTGCTCTTACCTACACTACACCTGATGTGCAATACACCCAGGTGAGGTAAGCATTGATATTCCCATCCTACAGGTAGGGAAACTGAGGGTCAGAGTCACATAGCCAGTAAAAGAACAGAAGCCAGGATTTCTACTCGGATCTGAATTCAGACCCAGTCAGTGCACTATATAGAGCATTGTGATTGGCACACCCCAAAACCTATGGATGCTCAAGCGCCTTACGTGACATGGCGCAGTATTTGCTTATAGCATATGCACATCCTCCTTTGTATTTTAAATCATCCTAGATTACTTCTAATATCTAATGAATAAAAGGGCTGTGTGAATAGTCATTCATACCGTATTGCTTAGAGAATCATGACAAGAACAAAAGTCTGGACTCATTCAGTACAGGCACACAATTTTTAATTTTTTAAAAATATTTTCACCAGGAGTGGTGCATGCACCACTGTAATCCCAGCACTTTGGAGGCTGGGACAAGAGAATCTGAGGTTCTAAGCCAACCTCAGCAACTTAATGAGACCCTCAGCAACCTAGTGAGACCCTGTTTCAAAATAAAAAGGGCTGGGGGTTGTAGCTCCGAGATAGAATGCCCCTGGATCCAATCCCCAGTAACGTGCACACACACACACACACACACACACACACACACATATATATTCAATCTGTGGCTGGCGACTTTGTAGGTCTGCAGGTATGGAGGGTGAACTGTCCGTATCTAGTTTGCTCTTTCAACCACGCAAAACTGGCTGTGTAGACTCTCCGGAGGCAAACAGGTGTCTGACAGGACCCCGCTTTCTCCATTCCTAGCAGCAAAGGCTTCTGGATGGCGCGTGCTGACTCTTGCAGCCCCATTGGCACAAACCGAGGTGTTCACGAAAGCACAGAGCCCCCTCCCTCCTCCTGGCTGGAGCCCCTGTAAACCTCTCCTCCAAAGCCTTTTGAGAAATCTGAGCAAGAAATCAGAGAACCATCCCCAGAAATGACAGACGTATCCAGCTATGGGTCAGCTAACCCTCTGAATTCTAACCTTCGGTTCAAATCTGAGTTCTGGGGCCTTCTCGATTCTTTATTAATTGAAACAACAAAACAACAGAGCTGACTTGCAGGAATAAGGCCTCCCTTCGTGGTTGGCTCTGTAGCCTTGCGGGGGCCCCGATGCTACTTCTACGCCCATTTCTCATCGCATCTTTAATAATCTTTCATTGAGTCCGCACCGCTCACCAGAGGCCAAGCCAGCGGCCTCCAGATACAGAACTTCACCTGATACCAAAGGTCTGCACAGGGACGGCACCTCCCCTATCAACACCTAGGACGCTGGTGTCTCCAGCCCGCTGGTGGCAAAGGTCCTGCCATCAGTGACCGACAGCAGAGCTGAGCTTGTGAAGCCTTGGTGTTTGAACAGGTGAAAAGATGCACACCAGATCCCCAAACTGCTCTTCTTATTAGTCCACCCAAAGGGTACCAACAGGAAACCCACACCTACATTTCTGCATGTTCCTAGTTACGTATTTCTCTCCCTCACACACAGAAGGAGAACAGTCCTTAGAATATACAGGTGCTCGTAGGGAAATGAGAAGACAAGGGTCATTTAGAAGCATCAACAAGTCTAAATTTTATTTACCTACCTCTGCTGGTGGTAAGGCTACATTTTTTGAAATTTTAATCAAGTTGTTTACATGTACTTGTGTTAATCGATAAACTGCTGAGCTAGAGATGTCTAACCTGATGTAAACATTAGGCGACATATACATGTATCAAATCCTCACATGGTACTCCATCCATAGGTACATTTTAATTTTTATGTAATCAGTTAAAGGACTTTAAAAAATGAAATAAAATGAGAAACTGCTACATGGCCTTACCCAAGAGAATTTCAGCAGATCCCAGGAGGAAGAGAGCCTTCTGGGTGGCGGCTTTGTCTGTATTCATGTTGGTATTCATTAACTGAGAAGAAGGGCCCAGGGCAGTTTCTTGCCTGTGGAGCTGACCCTCCTTATCACACCGGATTGTGTCCAACCCAGTTGCTCACACCTAACATCCCATATGTTTTCCTGGATCAACAGACTTACTATGTGTGACCTCAGAGGGAAGGGGCGAACTTGCACTTCCTCCATAGAACTTGCCCCTTCTCCCCCACTCCCTAGCTATCTTTCCTGCCCTA
>PVJS01007133.1:0-57202 GCA_004027185.1 Glis glis | reverse complement strand
ACAAAAAAAAAAAAAAAAAAAAAAAAAAAAAAAAAAAAAGAAAGATTTATCCACTCTCCTCCATTTATTCGTGTTAGCTTGGACCCAATAGTATTTATCCTATACTTTGTATTATAATTGAATACCACATTGTATATTTTGTGGCTCACACTTTTCCCCCAGCCTTGACTGTTACAAGGTTTTCAAATTGTCTCCAGCGCCCCTTTGACGTGCCCATAAGCTTTTAAAAAATAGTTCAGCACACTTCTTTAATTTCTGATTCTACATGATATTCCAAACTCATATTTCTCCTGTTGCACCCTAGAGCCATTTCTCTTCAGAGCCTTAGCTGCTTGCATCGGAGAATATCACTTGGTGTTACTCAGATCATATCACACTTCTTCTCTTTGGAGCAGCCTCTGAGGGTGACTAAAGCTACCTGTTTCTGGATGCTCATCACATCCATTGCACCTGTTTCATTTTTCTTAGTAATCAAAAGCAAGGTAAAATCACTTTGTGAAGGTTTGTATATGTATTAGTTTACTATCTGTGTCCTGGTAAGAAATAAACCCCATGAGAACAGGAACATTATCATTTTGGTTCCCATTGAAACTTTAGTACTCATAAGAATACCTGGCTTATATCTATTAACTCCACTGAATATTTTCACACAAAGCAACTAATAATTTCTTTGGAAGTTACCTTGGGTTCAGTCTGCTTGCATTTCATCTGTCATTCTTTCAAATGATTCCATATTACAGACTGCAGTAACTAGCTCCGAATTGTGTTTATATTTATTAAGAATATTATTAATAATTTACTTTTTAATACCATGGGTAGTTTAGCATCCTGTACCTCCAATTGTTTGGTTTTACTATTTAATATTTGTAAGTTCTTTGGGGGCAGAAATGGTCTTAATTTTACTTTTTATTCTTTTAAATTCTTCCAAATAATCTTTTACATAGTAATCATTCAATTATTTATTTCCCTTTTTAAATTTATATTTAATTTTAGCATCTTTGCCCAGTTCTTGAGATAAGCTTTTGCAAATAAAATAAGAATTATGAGCATATTTAGATACTGGTTTTTGAATACTTAAGTCTATACAGAGTAGTTGTATTGTTAACCCATGCAATAATCATTGTTCTCAATGCATATAATAAAAAAACTAAGATTGAATTTTTCATAGCTCTGTAAAATGAAAACATGAGAAATGATGTGGAAACTACATTCTCAAGGTTCTTGAAATAAATAAACTTTTAGTATTAAGAAGCCAATAGATACTATGTGGAAGAGAGATGGCTTTGTAGCTCAATAAGTTTGGGAAATTCTAGATTTACTATCTGTACAGACAGTATAGCCAGACTCAAATTCTCCTCTTTGGCTTTGATTTCATTACGTTAAAAGCCAAAAATGCTGTTTCATATAAGTATGGTTGAAATACCCTAATAAACCATTGTTGTCTTTTTGCAGAGAACTGGGTATTGGCTTAACTTTTACTTCACAATAAATTATATCACATTTATTGAATTAAAAAAAATTAAGCCAGGTGCCATGTCATAGACCTATAATCCCAGTACTTGGGAGGCTGAAACAGGAGAATAACAGTTTCAAAGACAATATCAGCAATGTAGTGAGACTCTCAGCCACCTAGAGACACACTGTTTCAAAATAAAGAAGTAAAGAGGGCTGGGGGTGTAGTTCGGAAGTAGAATGCCTCGGGGTTCAATCCCTAGTACCATAAATAAATAAGTAAATAAATAAATACATAAATACATACATAAATAATACATAAATAAATACATGAATACATAACATGTATTCTACTATTGAATTTCCAAGAATTCTCAGTATGTTAAATGTATTTTGTGAATTTTCTGGAAAAACATGGTCAACAATATTTTCCAAACTGTATGAATACAGATTTAGCCTGGGTGAAGAAAAATTGGAGCCAAAAACAAATGTTTGCTTTGTGGAAGTGTATTTGGTCGGTGATCCTAGAAAATTGGAGTAGGGGACAGAGAATAAAAGAAAAACAATAGAAGGTCGAGTTATCAAATTGGTCACTGCTAGGGTTGGCTGGTTTTAGATCTTACCTGTGACCTGAGAAGCCTTATGAAACACACCTCAGAACTGACTGCCAGGGGCATGAGACTCGAAACTCCAATATCAATTCTGCTAGGTGAACGATAGCTGCATCAGGGTTAACTGCTTTTCACATCTCGGTTCACATGCTTGAATGTTAGGTTGGTTCCTAACAGCAGTGTCAATTTGTTATGTCAGATAAGTTCCGGGGCAGAAAATAGAAGTAGAGGGCTGAGGTTTAAGTGAAAAGTCTTAAGGGTACATTGGTGTAAAGGTGGTCAAAGCCTCCTCAGAGTAGGTTGCTGCATGAGAAGTCATCATAAGCTAGAGTTAGAGTGGGGACCCAGACATTTGATATATGGAATAGCATGCCCTTCATCTTACCCCTAACATTCTGTAAGTTGAAGGGCAAAGCTTCATCTAAACCATCCAAATGGATTTAAACCATCCATAGTAAAATATATGTTCTTCATCTAAACCATCTAAATGGATCTAAACCAACCATAGTAAAATATATATTCTTTGCAGATGGCTATAGGGGAACATATTTTGAGAGTTAACTTTAATTTCATATGATGGTCAAATCAACTTGGAACAATATAATTTACTCACTGCATATAATCAAATAGTGGTAAAATCATAAAATATTGAGATTGTTAATAATTCTTGTAACTTTTTAAAACATTAAGGATATTATAGTGAACACCTTCACACTTATCAAAATTCTTGTCTTTTTCATATATCTCAATATAATAGTAATTAAATAACTGATGTATTAATGAAGCAAATTGTGTTTTCTTAATTAAATGTATATAATGGTTCTCAATACTTATGAATCTTCATAGCAATTTCAAGCATAAAAGGACATAGAAAACTTCTAATTTAGCCACTGTGTCACTTAATCATCACATAAATTTAACAGAGTCATTGAATTTAAAACTGCCAAAATATTATTTACCTAAGAATGTGTTTATATATACATATATATAAACAATATGTACATGAATACATAAGATATATATGTGTGTGTATATGTATAGAGAGATATTTGCCTCTTACAAAAAATCTCATTTTCTATATACAACTTTATATTCTAAGTTATTAGTTTTCTCATTAAGAATACATTCATGGAATGCAAAGGAAGTATTTTTGCTTTTACTGGCTTAACATCTGCACCTCAATTAAAAGCAAGACTACAGAAGAGCCATTTGACAATACGAGTTATTGTAAGCAAAGATAAACATCTATTGAGCAGTCAGAATATCTGGGAGGTTATTTCAAAAACATTAAAAAAATGGAAACAACAAACAGGAAAAGCAATTTAGAAATGAAATGAAATGAAAGGCTAAAAGATTAGCTTCTGATCCTTTTATGTTTTTCATGACATTTATAATTGGATCTGAATTTATAAAGTCTATACTGTAAAAGGAGATTAGCTATAATTATATGTCTCGCACATATAATTAAAAATGATTTTCTTCTTTTTCCAAATTATCTTTCCCCAATCCATCTAATTGAAATATTGCTTTTAAAATAATTGAATCTGTTTTACAGTTTACTGAAAATAGCACATGAACATCATAAATTGATTATGCACCTGAAATCTTTTACTTAAGTGCCAAATTCCTTCATCTATCAATGAGTTGTAATGAGAATTATTGTTGTAGGGAACTATGGAATTTTCAAATGAAGATTATTACATCAGATAAAGATTCTGTTACCTTAACCTTTGAAAAGACACTTGGTCAAATGCCTTTTTGCACAGGTGGTAACAGATTTTTTAAATCCAAATGTCTATTCTCTCTGCTTATGAATTTCAGACAAGAGCTATTCATTTAAATTTAACTCCAACAACAAATATACATTTTACTTTTATCTAAGAGCAAATATAGCATTTAATCAAAGGCTCATGTCAATGCTATTTCATTTCATAACCATACTTCATTATATATGAAACCAAAGCCAACTACACAAACACTAAACGGGCAAATGTTCCAAAGTATTTATCACTGAGATTGCTAACTTTTTATGCCAACTTAGCTAGGCTATGGTGCACAGTGGTCAGGCAAATGTCAGTCTAGATGTTTCTATGAATGTATATCTTAAAAGTGATTAGCATTTAAATTAGTAGATTTTTAGCAGACCAGACTACCTTCATATTGTGAATGGGCCCCATACAATCAGTTGAAGGCCTTACAAAAAAGGACTGGCATTCCTCCAAAGGGGAAGAAATATTTTGCCAGACTACTTTGAAAATCATGACTGCAACAACAACCTTTTCCAGAACATCCAGCCTCTGGCCTGCCTTGAAAATTACAAAATTGCCAATCCCCACAATTGCATGATTCAATTCCTTGAAGTTTCTCCCTCCCTCCCTTCTTCTAAGAAAGAAGAGAGAGACAGACAGACAGAGAGAGAGAGAGAAAGAGAAAGAGAATATGAATATATCCTCTGGTTTTGATTCTCTGGATAAAGTTTGCATATGCAGTTTCATCATTTGAAATATGTGAAAGTAAGCCAGGCATAGTGGCACATGCTTGTAATTTCAGTACTTGGGAGGCTGGGACAGGAGGATCTCAGGTTTGTACCCAGCCTCAGCAATTTAGCAAGACTCTCAGCAACTTAATAAGATATTGGGTTTGTTTGTTTCTTTCTTTAAAGTAATTTAAAAATTATCTTCACAGAAACATCCATATATGTTTAACCAAATATCTATTATAACCTAGAAGTTGATATATAAAATTAACCATTTCAAACCCCTTCAAGTTACAGTAGATTGAAGGTTTTGATCTCATTTAGAAATACCACTTTTACATTAAAATTCAGGTATTTACATTTCATAAATTTTATATACAATGGATTTTGTTTATTTGATATACACTCACAGGAGCTGTGATATATGCATGGTGCTCTGAAACTACCACTACTGATCTACAGATCAATTCTAGCATGCCAGTTTATTCCCTCATGTTCTTCCTCCCAGTTTACCCCACCCTCAGCCCAACTACCAGCACCCTGTGATCTTTTCAATGTCCCTTTAATTTTGCCTCTTTCCAAAATGAATATGAGTGGAATTATGCATTTTTTAATCTTTTAGGATTTTTCAATCTTTCTGCTTTCACTTATCACAACAGATTTGAGACTTATCCAGAATGTTGCCTGCATCGGTAGCTCATTTCTGTTTGTTGCTAACTAGTAACCCATGTCATGAATGTAAGAGATTCTGTTTACTCATCCATCCATGAATGAACATATGGGTTACTTCTTATATTGTATTATAAGTATTTTGGGCACTTATAGAACATGAATTTATAAATCAAATATTTATGCACTTATTTTTTATGAATAGGTACTTAAATTCTCTAGGATATATGTCTAAAGTATGATTGCTAAGTGATATGTGTATATCTGACATGGTGACAAACTGACTAAATGTTTTACAGAGTGGCTATACTGTTTTACATTCCTAAAAACAATGTATGAAAGTTTTAGTAGATGTACTTCATTGTCAGTGCTATAGAAACATGGCAGAGGTGAGTGCACAAAACCCAGGGAGGTGAGCGCAGAATCCTCACGGGGTAACTGAAAAGAAACCATAAAAAGGGGGTGTGAACACATGCAGACTATAGCTGCATGCCACACATAAAACTCTGAGGAAAACACCAGGTCTGAGAGCTACAGATCAGCCCAGCCTTCTCTGTGGAGAGTGCGGAGTCCCATGCTTGCAGTGAGACAGGCCCCAGCGGCACTCAGTGCCCTTGCAGGCAGAGAGAGACACTGGGCCAGGGTGTCGCTTACTGCAGGACACCAAAGCATCGGGGCTGCTATAGGTTACTGAGCAAGTGAGAATACTTGGAACATGCTCAAGAACCTACTGTAATAAGTGGACCTTAAACAGCTGAAAGTATCCTTGCAGAACTAAGAGGGTGGCAGAGGCCAAGTGTAAGAGGATTTTTTATTGTTGTTTTTTACATACATATTTTCTCTTTGCCTTTTTGTTCTGTATGTTTCTTTGCTTTTTGCTGCTGCTCTGTACTTGTGTATTTGTAGGGTTATTTTTTATACCTTTTGCAAGATTTTTCCTCTTTCCTATCTCCTCCATTCCCTTCTTCCTTTTTTTTCTCTTTTTGGTGCAGGGGATTGAGCCTAGAACCATAGTGAATGCTGGGTAAGTGCCCTGGGCCACACTCCCAACCCCAACCTAGAAGATCCTCCTCCCAGCAACCAGCAGGGGCTAGACCCTCCCTGTACCTCCTCCCTAATCTGCTTCCTTCACAAAGTAGGAGAGGGAGTGGGTGGGGGAGCAGGATTGAACAAGAGCTTTTGAACAGCTTTCACATCTCTTTGAAGCAAGCCTCAAATCAAGAAGAAGAAAAAAAAAACAGCAAGAAAACATCCAAAGCGACATGGGAAAGCAGCTCTTTTCCAACAAAGAAACCACTCACTCCCGCTTAAGCAATTCTTAATGTTCCTTTTTATTTTTTATTTTTCTCTTCCTCTCTTCTTGTGTGTATACATGTGAGAGATTGTATTCTGTTTTCTCTGTCAGACTCCTAGTGAACCTGTCTACCAGTGCCCTGTATTAAATCCATTTCATATCACTATACCTAAATATTCTACATTGGCTACTAGAATTCTCCTTTATTTTCACCATCACTAATCTTCACTATATATTTCCTAGTTG
Organism: Glis glis; assembly: GCA_004027185.1. Taxonomy (NCBI): domain Eukaryota; kingdom Metazoa; phylum Chordata; class Mammalia; order Rodentia; family Gliridae; genus Glis; species Glis glis. The sequence goes on along the minus strand of PVJS01007133.1, from coordinate 50,454 downwards.
CACTTAAACTCTTATTCTACTTGATTCTATTTTCTACTTTACCCTATTCTTGTATTCCTTACTATTCTTGTATTCCTTACTCTAGGTCCTTCCTCCTCACTCACCCTTCACCATTGAGTATAATACAATTTGTCTTTGTATATACTAGCTGACTCCTCTAAACCCCTACTGCTGAGGTTGGACCAGGTAGATAAATCAGCAGAAAGGACTGCCAGACATTAAGGACAAACTAATCACAGCTAACAGACAGAACCCCCAGTGACTCCCACATTGAAGCATAAAAATGCACAGGGCACAAATTGCTCTGCTCACACCTCGGAGTCTACTCCATATTACAAAGGTGAAAGACATGTCACTGGACTTTAACACCTGGAACCCATCAACATCAACATTGCAGCAGTCACATTGAGCTGTGATGTAACTGCAACCCAGTACTGATGCTCTACAGGCAGAACAGCAGTGTGGTGATACAGGACATAGACCTCAAAGTTGGCATTAAAGGGTGATAAATACTCAACAGAAAACTGAGAATACCCATACAGTACAGGCTATTAAGGCATACCTCAAAGTAAATATATACCTCCAGAATAAGATACTATAAAGAGAGATTACATATAATAAATACACAGAATGAGAGCCATCAAAATCAACAAAGATATAAACTTAAGAAATGTGAAATCATGAGAAAGAAGAATAGCAAGGAAACAATAAGTCCCCACAATCCCACATCAACAGAACCCACCAACACAGAGTTGCAGAGAATGCCAGAAGGACAATTCAGAACTTTAATAGTAGAAATGACACAGGATTTCAGAAAAGAGTTCAGAGAATCTGAAAGTAATATAAGATCAAATCAACAAAGAATCTGATACAGGAATCAAAAAGAAGTTCAGAAGGAAGTGAAGGATGCAATAAATGAAAGGAAGACATCAATACAAACCATCAACAGTAGACTAGAACACATGGAAAACAGAATCTCACTCTTAGAAGATGACCACTCCAAAAGTGAACATAGGGTATATAATAAAAACAAAGAAAAACAAAATAAGAAAACAATTCGACAGCATAAGTTGGACATTGAAGAGATTTGGGCTAACTTTAAAACAGCAAACCTAAGAATAATAGGCATAGAAGAGAAGATATAAGCTGAACCCAAAGGAATAAAAAATCTTTTCAGAGAAAAATTTTCCAAACATAGAAAACAAGGTCAACACACAGGTACAGGAAATATATAGATCCCCCATTAGACAAGATCAGAGAAAAGGTTCACCACTCCTCATACTAATCAAATGACTAATATAGAGGACAAGGATAGAATCTTAAATTCAATGAGAGTAAATGACCAAGTGACATTCAGAGGCAAACCAAAAGAATCACTCCAGACTTCTCAAAACAAGTCATAAAAGCCAGGAGGGCCTTGAGTGATGTATTCCAAACTCTGAAAGAAAACAACTTCCAGTCAAGACTACTTCCAGCAAAGATATCTTTCAAATCTGACAGGGAAATAAAAATATTCCATGACAAACAGAAGTTGAAATAATTTATTTCTTCCAAACTAGCACTAAAGCTATGACTTCTTTTTTCATTCTGCTTTTGTTATTCTTCAAAGAATAAATGTTTTTCATTTTGATGAGAGTAAATTTTCAGTGTTCTCCTTAAGGTTTATGCTTCTGGTTGTCTGGATTACCTAATCATGGTCATAAATATTATTTAATATATTTTGACTTATTTTTTCTAGTTTATACTTTATATATATTTAACTTTATAATTTACTTTGAATTAATTTTTGTATAGCTTGAATAATAGTTCAGTTTTTGTCATTGTATATGGATGTCCAATTTTATCAGTATTGTTTTTTAAAAGAATATCCTTTCAATATTGAAATGCCTTTAAACCTTTTTCAAAAAACAATTAAACATAGTTGTACAGATCTATTTCTAGACCTTATATTGAATTCCATTAGTCTTATGTAACTAGCCTTTCACCACTACCATAATTTCTTGATATACCATTGTTTTGTGTATATATGAGTTTTCCTATTTTATTCTTTTTTCAAATTGTTCTGGAACTTCTAGTTCCTTCCCTACTGATATGAATTTTAGAATCACCTTGTATATGTATAAAGATTAGCAGTAGTATTTCAGTTGGGATTGAATTAAATAGATTTATTTTACATCTTTACAATATTGGTAAGACTTAGCTTTTTATTTTACTATACTTTTATTGGTGCATTGTAGTCTCACATCATAATAAAGTTCAGGGTGATAGGGACATGCATACACATGACACTGGCTCCTTTTCCCTGTATATGATATTGAGATTAGCATTAGTAATTTCATATATGTACATAATGTCAATGGAAGTGTTTCCTTCATTTTTCCTCCCCCCACAACCACCCTCCTTTAGCCCCCCTCCATCATTCTACTGGGGTTTTTCCTCCTTTATCTAAAGTTCTTCCTGTAATAGATTGATTTAAAAAGAATTAATCTCTTATATATGTGGTTTTCCAATCCATGAATACACTAAATCTACTTATTTATATTTACTTAGGCTTTTCTTTTATTATTATCATGAAAATATATAACTGTCAGCATATATTATTCCTCATATGTATGTTGTATTTATATGCAAATATATCTTTTGAGAGCACCATCATATTGGCAAATAAGAATACTTTCATAAAAATATCCAAGTCCTTTGTTTCATTTACTTGCCTTATTACACATGCAAAGACTTCCAGTATATCCTTAGGAATGGTGAGAGCATACAAATTAACACTGATGTTATTGTGGATGAAATTGTCCTCCCCAAAATAGGAATGTTGGAATTTCAACCATGGGTGCCTGTGAATATGACTATATTTAGAAATAAAGTCTATTTAGATATGATTAAATTAAGATGAATTCATTCTGGATTCGGGTGGGTCCTAAATCCAATGACTGATAGTCTATCTAAAATGAATGATTTGGAGCCACAGAGACACCCAGGAAGAAGACAGACATGTGAAGATGAAGACATTGGAGTTATGCCACCACAAGACAAGCAATGCTGGGGCCATCAGAAGCTGAAATAAGACAGTAGGATTCTGTAGAACCTTAACAAATGCATAGTTAAGCCTCAAGCTTAATTGCTTCATCAACAGTAGTATTCCTAGCCTCTAGCAACCACCATTCTATTCTCAAATTCTATGATATCTATGTTGATAGATTCTACACATGAGTGAAATCCTGTGGTACTTATCTTTCTGTGCCTGGTTTATTTCACTTAACATAAAGATCCCCAGTTCCATCCATGATATTGAAAATGACAGGATTTCATTCTTTTTTATGACTGAATAGTATTCTATTATATATATGTGCCATATTTTCTTTATCTTTTATAGATATGTGCCATATTTTCTTTATCTACTTATCAGTTGATGGTCACTCAGATTGTTTTCATTTCTTGGCTATTGAGAATAGTGCTGTGATGAACATGGGATTGCAGATGTCTCTTTGACCTAATGATTTCATTTCCTTTGGATATATGCACAGTAATGGGACTAATATTAATTGATTGTCCTATTTTTAATTTTTTTGAGGAAACTCCATACTGTTTTCCAAAATAACCATAATAATTTACATTCCCACCGACAACACACAAAGGTTTCCTTTTCTCTGTATCTTTATATACTGGTAGTTTTTATCCTTACAGTATTATTAGTTTTGCTTCACATATTTTTATCCCCTATTTCTAAGTATATTTAATTTTTGAACTCTTACCTATTTTTAATAAATTGATCCTTTTGTCTGAATGAAGTGTCCTATTTTATTCCTAGTAATTTTTCTTGTTTGGTAATTTGCTGTATTAGCCTGCTTTCTCCAAAGCAACAGTCTCAATAAGATATGTATCACTTAACAATGAGGAAGCATTTAGAGAAATGATTCATTAGGTGATTTCATCATAGACTATGTCTTAGGTATACAACCTAAGACAGCTATGATGTCACTAGATTATATAATATTATAGGACTCCAAAACATTATTATGAGGTGCATGTTTGCATATAATTGCATATATAAGGAGATTTAATAGAAGGAATTGACTCATGTCCTTATGGAAGCTGCCAAGTCCCATGATCTGCCATGTGCATGCCAGAGACACACAAAAGCCAGTGTTTGTGTGGTCCCAGTCATATCAAAGGCCTGAGAACTTGGAACTTGGAGAGCCAATGCTGTAAGTGCCTATCCCAGCCTGAGAATAGGAACAGATTGATTTCCCAACTCAAGCCATCAGCCAAGGAGCAAATTTTCCCTTCTGCCCTATTTTTTGTGCTCTTCAGACTCTCAATTGATGGATGATTCTACCCACATTGGGAAGGGCAATCTGCTTTACTTGCAGCACTTCACTGCTATTAAGCAGGAGACTCATGAGTAGGTGACAAAGAATGGATAAGGGAAAGAAACCTATAATCATATGAATGAACCAAGCTCCTCATGGGTTTGTGTCCCTGGTCTGTGACCTTCATATCACTCCTTTCAACCGCCCTCCAATCAGCTGAGACAGGAAGGTCAGGGGTGGCCAGATTGGGGTCATTGTCCTTTCTTACATAAGGTAAATCTCCAGGGAAGTCTTTTACACTGGAGAGGAGACATTTAATTTGAGTAACATAGTAAATCCTTTTCAAAATGAATATACTTACCTTCTCCATGCCCAAGATAAGAGGCAATTTTATCATGCCTTGTCACCTTGAGAATCCAGTATACTGCAAAGAGGTAAAAATCCTATAAAAGTCTGAGCTCCTCCCCCCAAATACTGTGGCTCTGATTGGTTGTTTCCTCTCAACTTAATCAATACTCAGCCTCAGTAACTCATCAAAATTAGCACTTGAGTGTTCTGAGCAGTTTATGGCTCCAGACAGATGGAGCACGAGGTAGTCAGTGTCAGCAGTGATTCTCTGAACACATTTGTATCTTGAGATTTTGGGGGTAGCTGACCTGTTAACTCAATTTTTTGATGGGTCCAAAAAAATGTATTGACTTTCAGTTTGTTAAGCTTTTATTCTCATTGTAAATACCGATGTGACTACTTCCCAGCTTTTTATATTTCTGAGCTGAAACAAGTCCTATACTTTAAAAATATCTATTCACATTACTAGGTTTAAAGTGGATTTGTTATATACTATATAGAGTTAGTATAATTAGGTCTTGAATTTTTATCTATCTCTTTAATGGGTATATTTAGACAATTGTATTTTATATGAACTTGATATGATTGAATTTAGCTGACATATGGGATCCAAAAATGATGATCTGGTAGAAGTTCAAGAGGAGAATGGTGGCTACCAGATGGTGGGAGAGTAAGGGGGAGGGAGGGAATGGGAAGGTTGATCAATGGGTACTAAATTACAATTTGGGACGCCAAGTTCTGGCATGCTGCTGACTATAGATAATAATAATGTTCTCTACATTTCCAAAATCTAGAAGAAAGGATTTTGAAAGTTTTTAACATGAAGATCTGGCAAATATTTTAGGACATAGATATTTTTACCCTGATTTAAACATTAAACAGTGCACCATATATCAAAATATTACATGATAACCAATAAATATGAACAATTTTATGATTTTATGTATCAGTTAAAAAGGTAAATTTAAATTTAAAAATATTATTTCAGATAAAATAAAGAAGTTTTTCAGTAGTATAACTCTTTTTACCCTCGCAGCAGTGTTGGTGGAAACTACTATTTTCATTTGTTTTAGTGAAAGCCATTTTGATAGGAAGGTTTACCTGTCTAATCAACCAGCTATTAGAATGAAATCCATGAATCAGGAAGAGAAAAGAAGAATTATTTATGTCATGTACTGTTTTTTTTCCATAAAAGGCGATCTTAAATGCAATCAACCATTCTTACTTGAAAGTACTGATATGCCTAATAAATGAATGAGTTTTCAAGGCAATCACTAAGCATGGGTTATTTTTCACTCTCTGCACAATTTTTTTCCATAATGCATGAGATGACATCTCCGAATTTCTCTATTGGCACTGATCATTAAGTAGGCCATGATTAAAACCACAAAAATGTTAATTGACTGTGTAATCATATTAAAATGCACTCTATCATGCATTCCATAGAATTCTGAAGATAAATTTAGCAAATGTAGGAGTTTGTGACTTTAAATCATCAAGCATTAAAATAAGTGTCTTGTCCTCTAATATTAAAAAGCTTAGTAAAAGCAATAACATTTTTTATAATATTACTAGTTCAATATTGATGCTACATTGATGTGTTGATATTGGTGGAATTTTTTATAGCTTATGCCCAAAGTTTTATCTAATCAACTACCAACTGTCTTGTATGAACTCTGACCTAGACAGTGTACTAAGAGCGTTGAATATAATTTATTATTTTAATCAACAAATTAGTTTTATGAATGTTTCATAGGCAAGGAAACTTAAGCTTATAGAAGTTCAGAAATATCTCCAAGATCACATACCTTATAAATGGCCACAAAGAAATGGCATCTGAAAGACAGTTTATTAAGTAAGACTGATACAAATAAGGATAGTGTTATTATTGGTACATTTTATTTCTTCAACAAATATTTATTAATAGTGTAATAAGTGATAGAAATGCAATGCATGAAGAAATAACACTTCAATCATAAAACTATAATAGACCATATTGGCACTTTATTTATTGTAGGACTATATTGTATGGCACTATCCTCAGTGCTTTAAGGGAAAGCACTGGAAAATCACTATAGAATATACAACAATAAATAGCTCAATTAAGGGAAATTTGTACTACACGTATATAGGTAAACATAAGGTATATGCACATAGGTTAATATATATTTGTTTATATATGTTATAACATATATGTTTATATGTAGGTTAACATAATACATACATAGGTTAACATATATGTATAAACATATATATATATAACCATTATGGTTACACATATATATACACACATAGGTTATATATAATGTTTATATATATTATATATTGTTATATGTAGTATGTTTAATTAAAATATATCAAAATGTATGTAACATACATAGACACACACACAGATCTGTAAGTAATGATTGGTTTTAGAGTAAAAGCTAGGTAAGAAGAGAAGAAAAACTAAATTAACGATGTTTAAGCCAGGCAGAAAAGAGAGAAACACATGAATTTTAAGAGGCAGGGGAATGTGGTATGAATAATGGATCATATGGATTGTAGTTGTGCATGAGGTGGAGAAATATGTGTGGGGAAAGGATCAGAAAAAGTGAACTAAAACATTAGGATGGGATGTGAGGTACTAAAGTCCTAGAAATTGAGATTGTGTAGGAGTGCACCACTGGGCACTCTGATTTGACTTTCCTCAGACTCCCCCCATCCCTATCTTCCAGCATTCTGGCATGCTGTTTTCCTTTGTTTTTCTTTTTTTTCAATCTGACCATGTTTATATCAAGAAAGAGAGGGAGTAAAAGTAACATATATATGTGTGTCTGGGTGTGTTACTTACATATATGTTATATATATATGCATGTATGTATATAACTTATGTTACATATATAACATAAGTAGATATGTGTGTGCTACTTACTTATATGTTACATATATAACATATAAGTAATAAACATACACACATATATAAATGTTATTTTCCTCCCTCTCTTTTATTTTTATGGCACAAGCATGATATTTTTGAAATTCAACATCTTGCCCTCTATCATCACTTTAGTTGAAAATGATTTTTAAAATGCAATGATGAGCATTAGCTAAGCCTTACAGATCTGATTTTTTCTTAGTTACTCTTGAAAGTTCCAACACCTTCTCACTGTCTTCACTCATAGCTAATCTTGCTTAAGAAAACCAGACAGGAAACTCACATACTCTCAACACCAAAGGCTCCCAACCTACTTGAATCTGCATGTGTTGGCTCTTTCTTCACTACTCTTTCTATAACCTGTCCATGTTCATGTCTAAGTTCAGATTCCACATACTTTCTGCTTTTTACCTTCTAACTATTGGACCACTTTTTTCACTATGTTCAAGTCAAATCCTTCAAGAGTTTTCAATATGGTATCTCCACCTTAATTCTTATTCACCATTGGTTTTTATCATTGATCATTCTTATTCCTATCCCTCTGGAACTTTCTCGTCATTACCAGTAAGCTCCACATTGCTAAATTTAGTGGTTGTTTCTCAATCTTCTTACCTCAGCTACTACAGCTAATCAGAAGACATATTTTTCTTCACATGGCTTCTTAAACCCTCTCTCATGTGTCTCTGAAGTCAACATGGCTGCCAGGGTTTTTTCTTTCTTTTTTGTTTATACTTCCTTACATTCCCAGATTCTACATATTGAGTAATCCTATGATGAGTCCTTGAACTTTTCCTTTTCTCTATGTATGTTAATTAATTGTTTCTAGTCTAGTTGCTTCAATAAAATTGGTAAGCTAACACTTCTTCTAATGTGTTTATAGCCCTAACATCTCAAATGAATCCCAGATTCACATATCCAACTATTTATTCAACATCTATTCTTGGGTGTCTAATAAGTCTATCACAGTCTACATATCTAGTTCTTTTCTCATGCTAAACTTGCTTCCCCAGGTTTTCAAACTTTTGTAAATGGCACTCTTCAATTTTCTCAAGCATGAACTTTGAGTTACCTTTGCTTTCTGCTTTCTCTCTTGGCACACATACAATTCATCAGTATTTCTTGTAGCTTCTTAGAAGTATATTAAAATTTCAAACACTTTATATCACTTCTAGAGTGAACCAATCCAAGTCACCCAAATATCTTTATTTCATTAGAGAAGGTTAGTAGAAAGTAAACTTTAGAATTAGGATTGCTCTATTTTGCAACCACTAATGAATGAATTTAGAATACATGATGGCAAATACTACAACATGAGAGAAAACTAAATATTATATTCCTCCAATTGAGGCAAATATATTATCTATTAAATAGATTTGACAAAAACATTGACCCCCAAATTCATTAAAAATAAATATCTAATTACCAATTAACAAAAATTACAAACTGCAGGAAAACACATTAAACTACAATATAGTTATATAGTTGGTCAGATCCAGACCTGGAAAACCGCAGAAAAACATATCCTGTTTCTGAGACCCCTAGGTTCTAAGTGATAAAATAGAAGAGATGGGGAGGGAGAACACATGGATTGAAAGTAACATGAAAAATATTAAAAAAAACAGGCATTACTAATCTACAGAATGAAGAGATTTAAAAGAAAATAAAAATAAGATCACTGTAAAAGCCAGGACACGATTAGGAGGGTATCTAAGGAGTTCCTTTTTTTTTTTTTGACCTAGTAATTGTGAAAATTTTGCTTGCCTTTTAATAATACATTAAGCTCTGCAATTTTAAAGTTTTTTATTAAACATGAAGAATATTTATTTTTTTTAGAAAAGGAGATTTGGAAACAATGCTAGGTTTAACACTATTATGTATTTTTTAACTTTAGTAATTTTTAAGCCTTAACATCTAATGCTACCATCTTGCAGGCACTTTAGCTTGTAATATTTAACATTCTAATGTGTACAAGAACCCCATTTTTTCCCCTCAAAAATCTTATTAGTATCATCAGCATCTCAATGGTCCCTGAAGCACAGCTCAGAAATGCTTGTCTATTCAATATATACATCTAATTTGCTGGGATTTGGGGCCACAGTAGTGCCATACCTATATTGTATTAAAAATGTCAATCAAATAACCGGGCTTAACTTATTAACTATTCCTCAATATGGGCAATTTTGTACAGTTCAGTGAATGATTGCCAGTGAAAACTTTAAGTGGCAATTATTTTAGTTCTTATAATATGTACTTGACTTCATTCTGAAATAATGCTTTAGTTCTTAATTTTCAGGCATTTTTTACTGATTTTTTAATCACTGAAGTTGGATGTATCCTTTTCAATGAGATTAATAAGCCTAAAATAAAATAAGGGATAAAAAATAAAAATCTCACAAGTATGACAAATTTATAAGATAGCTCTGTTTTTATGCCATGGATAAAGTAATGATTAAAAAAAGAAAAATGCTTCCTTAACTTGTACCTCTTGTTCCCCATTATTACACATGATTGATTCCTTGTGACCTTCCCATATGGGATCAAATTCTCTGGATATCTATGAATAGGTATGATCATTTCCTCCAGGATTATAGAAGACACATGTTCTATTGAAACTGAGTAAGTTCAGGAGACATCATAATCCAAGTATATAAAGAGAACCATTTATTTTCTCTATTTTAAGGCCCACAATTAGCCTTATATTCTTTGTTCTTTCCAAGTTCTTGCAGAGCTACAGAATTCAGGTCCACCTATTTGATGGAAAGATTCAGTAAGATGATGTTTATACATTTCAGTTACCAAAACTGTATGTGAAAATCGAAACTCAACTAAATTTGAGGAAGGCACCCTGCTTTTTGTTTACTTAACACTGAGCACATTAGGTAGAAAAAATATGGGAGCTTCAGTAAATTTGAAGGTACATGAAAAATAAAATCACTAATCAATTCCCATTTAAGAGCTGGAAAAGAGAAAGAAGGCATTTGTAAACTCTCTATAGATGTCTAGCTACAGATATTATTGGCTACCTTACTAACTAAACAAATTACAAATATAACTGGCAATGGAGATTTTTTGACAGTGTTGGGAATGATTAATGAGTACAGTGAGTATAATAAACTCATTCATTCAACATTAGCAACTGTGCTAACCCAAGGGATATATAATTAGAAAAGGAGAACGCTGTTCCTGCACTCAGAGATCCTGAGTAAACCTGCAACCAACATGCCCTAGAATGATGAGTTCCACCCTCAGGGAATCACAGTATATTCTGAGGGCCCAAGTCAGAGCACCTAACCCAGACTTTGTACATGAGGGGCAGCTCTTTGGAAAAAGTATAACCTATTTGTAATTGCTTATATCTGGAATATCTCCTAAAAACTCATGTGCTAACATCTTGTTCCCCAGTGTAGCCATGTCCAAAGGCAAGGCTTTAGAAAACGATTGCATCATGAGTGTTAACCTCATCAGTGGATTAATCCATTGTATGGACTAATAAATTGAATGGGCCACTGGTAGATGTGGGAAACTCTAGTCAGGGAATGGGGCGTGGTCTGAGAAAATAAGTTACTAAAGGGATGACTTTAGGGATTATATCTTGTCCCTGCCTCCCCCTTTCTGGCTGAGATAATTCTGAAATAAGACAGTACTACCCCTCTAGCACAAAATGTTGTGACATGCAAAAAAGTCTCCAGACACTTCCCAATGTTGAGAACCACTGCTCTAGAACTAATGGGTCTCCAGCTGTCTACTTGTAAATGAAAACAGACAAGACAAAGACACTTATTTCAGAGGACACCCGGATTATAAATTCAAAAGATGGAATTAGACCAATTTTTATTTTTAACTATGTAGATGTAGTTTGGGCAACTTTGGAGGCTTAAAATAGTTTTCCAGTATTTCATTTGAATTATACTAACTTTTTTATAATAAAGCATTAGTATTATCTTCAAATATCATTGATTGGTCTCATTTCAGGTCATATCCAAAAAATCTGATCAAGAATATTTTGTGAGCCAGGTGTAGTGGCTCACACTTGTAATTCCAGTACTTTGGGAGGCAGAGACTGGAGGATCCGGGTTCGTGGCCAGCCTCAACTCTCTCTCTCTCTCTCTCTCCCTGTCTCTCTCTCTACTTAGTGAGGCCCTCCACAACTTCGTGAGACCTGGTTTCAAAATAAAGTATAAAAAATAGGGCCGGGGGTGTAGCACGGAGGTAGAACACTCCTGGGTTCAATCCTCAGTACCGCAAAAATAAAAGAATATTTTGTGTATTTTTTCATAGTAATATAAAAGCCCCTAATGCCAACCATTATCAAAACATGTTAAATTATTGGGATTATTTAAAAGGATTATTTTGCATGATATGATAAAAGCATATTGCTTAAGTGTGCTGTTATTACATAATCTAAATGTATTTGCTAGAGCTGCTATTTCAAAATAACGTGGTGGAAGGCTTAAGACTAGGAAGTTTAAATAACAGAAATTTATTCTCTCACAGTTTGGAAGACTGGAAGATCAAGATCAAGGTGTCTTGGATCAAAGTGCAGGTTTGGTTTCTTCTGAGGCCTCCCTGCTTGTCTTATAGAGGGCCACCTATCAGTCCTGTCCTTCCTCACATAGCATTTTTTCTCTGAGCCAATATTACTGGTAGATACAATGCGCAGAGTCCACCCAATGACCTCATTTTTACATAATTTCCTCTTGAAGGTTCTAAGTGAGGTACTAAAGGTGAAATGAAGGGACATCATTTCAGTCCATTACACCAAGACACACATGTTCTCAGATGTGATTGTTTATATTTATCTTATTCATCTGAAATACTGAATTTATTAATCAAAGAATAATATAAATAAGATCAAGGACTCACATACTATCTTCGTATTAAAAAATGTCTCCAGCTAGTGCACTGTACCACAGCTTCTGTCTCTACTATTACCTAGAAAAATTGGATTAGCAAGAATTGACCTCTTGAATAGCCTTTCATTTCTCATGAAGCATGCACAAACTCTCCCTGGTAGAGGGCAACAGGAAGTACACTTGTATAAGTGCAAGATCCTTTGGGTCATGGTTTAAATGAAAAATTTCCTTAGGAAGTTTGGAATTATATTTAAGATATATCAAGGTTAAATAACAGAGGCATGACCCTTTCCTTCACACAACACTGATTATGCAAAATATTGATGTATTACACTTAGAAACTAATATTCTTAAAAGTCCCTAAAGCATTTTCAGGAGGTAGCAAAGCAAAAATAAAATCAATTTCCACATATTAAAATCTTGTTACATTTTATGAGTTTTTTTTTCTTATTCACCATCAGAACAAAGATATCAGGAAAGAGAGAGGGAGAGAGAGAGAGAAGAAAACTAGTAACAGAGATTCTCTCTTCCCTGCATTTCCATGTGGCCTTACTTAGGGACACTGATGGCTCAGGATTTTAGACACAGCACTGCCATCCCTGCTGTCCCTGGGACAGTACAGACCTGTTACTTGGATATAAAACAAAACCAAAATCACACAAAGCACAACACAAATGAAGATTTTCTTCACATTCAGTTGCCCTCAGGGTTTCTTTGTATCTAGTGTCCTTATTGGAAAAACAGGTTTTCCTTAAAAATTGCTATCTGTGCCTGATGTGCAGTTTTTAAATTTAGCAGGTCCTAGTCTTTCCAGCAAAACTAGGACATAAAAAGAACAAACATGGAGAAATCTCCTGACTTCTATGTTGTTCATTCTTCAAGTTTCAACTTTCGACTTTAATTGGTCTGGTATTATTTCAGCTTCAGAGTCCTTTAGGGAGCTGCTTTTGCATGTTGTCAAGTGTTTTCTGTTGTAATCTGTAGGGCAGATAGCTTCTGTAGGCTTACTCTGTCTTAGGGGAAAGTAGAGTTCCTGCTATTGCTTTTCCAAAAATAGGCATATTTAAAATTAAAAATAAAACATAATAAATTATAAATTTAATGAATCATACATTATACATTTATTTATGTTCTACTTGTATTTATTAGTGTGTGTATATGTATCTGTATACATAAATACATGTATACAGTCCAGGGCACTTATCCCTATTTCAGGTTAAAATATTCATTGTTATTGTCTTATCTGCTCACTCCCTGATTCATCATTACCTGGAACAGAAATCTGTATGCCTTTTCTGCAAATGGCCTGATAGTAAATATTTTAGACTTTGTAGGACATATGGTGTGTGTAGCATAAGCTCAGTTTTTCTGTTGTATCTTGAAGGCAGCCATATGGAAACAGATGAGCATGGCTGTGTTCCAACTGTATTTACAAAAATAAAAGGTGGGCACATTTTCCCTCTGGCACCATAGTTTGCCAACTGTGACCTAGAACATTGAATGAATACTGTCGACAACCAATAAATACATGCTAAGTGAGGAAGTGAGTGTTCAGAATTTAGTTGAATGAAATGAATGATCTGCTGCTTTTGTGATAAGCAGCTCAGATGGAAGTATTTTCCACAATTGGCTTTTTACTTATATTTATCTTAAAATTAATAATGGTTGCTAACCTTTACTCAATGATATCTTTGTCACACATTAGTGTCAGAGATTTAGAATTTAATTTATCAATATAATCATTTGTTTTAATTTCTATTATTTGATTTAACTACACTTGTCTCTTCTGTATTGTTCTTTCATAATGCTGATGAATTTAAGTAGCCACATTTTAGTTTAGGGCTTTGGTCACTATATTCACAAGGGAGAGTGTTATATACATTTTTATTTGTGGTTAAACTAATTAATCAAATTTAAATACATTAATAAATTATCACTTATTTAATATAATTATTTCTATATACTTAAGTTGTTCCAGTAAGAAATTACACCAATTTTTTTCTTCTTTCCTTTGTGGTACTAGGGATTTAATCCAGGGGCCTTTTACCTCCCAGCTACACCCTCAGTCCTTTTGAATTTTGTTTGGAAACAGGGTCTTACTAGGTTGCCGAGAGTATCACTACTCTAGGTTGCTGAGGCTGTCCCTGAATCTGTAATCCTCCTGTCTCAGCCTCCCAAGTACTGGGATTGCAGATATGCACCCCCACTCCCTGGTAAGAAATCACATCAATTTATCAGATATGTTACCCTGATTTGGGACTCAAAAATTATTCACTAATACATCATTATGAACATTAAGGAGTCCAATTTCTAAGGCACTGAGATTTTTGTAAATCCAGAACTCAAACAACATAATTAACTCAAATGTTAAATCTGAGACACATTATTTTCATATATTTGAGTATAGATAAATATATATACTAAAACATCCTTGTGATTTAAAAATTGTTTTTATGTTACAGGAACTTCACATTTTCTAAATATTCTAAAATAACATTTAAAAATGGTACAAAGCTGAATATTTACAACTTCCTCTTAGGTTAATTAAAAATTATTAGTCCTTTTGCTTTACACTTGTAACTGAAGTAGCCTCACACAAAATCTGGATCCAGCACAATTAGGTCTCTGCATTAAAGCAAGAAATGAGATGTTTTGACAGGTATGGAACATTGCATTTCACAGGACTCATGCACAGCGAGGTAGCACAGGTGTTTTTGTAATTGCAGTACAATGGGAGAATTCAGTGCTCAATGGCCTTCAAATTCTTCACTCTTGTGTGCGATGTGATGTGACCATCATATGTCATGGCTGCCTTCTTTCTCTGCGATGGGGTATCATTATGTGAAATGCAACTGAAGATATTTTGGAGTTCTAGTTCTCCAAAACTAAATTAAAGTTATATATTTGGCTTGTTTCTCATATAGTCATAGCTTTTATGGCTCCGCATCTGTGATTTCACAAATATAGAAAAAATGTTTCGAAGCCTTTTTGACTGAAGTTTACATTGTGAGTGATAACTTCCTTTCCACTTATTAGAATTCTGCATCCAAACTCTGCTACTTACTGAACCAGCCTGCAATAATTATCTTTAACAATCTGCTCCATTAATGTGGAAAGATCTGGGTGATTTTTTCCTTTTTACTCAGTTTGGCCAATATTAAGTTTGACTTCCCTAAACACCCTCTCAGTAAACAATAGCATAAGAGACAGAAGCATACACATGGGAAATGGAATCAAATATGTTTCTCTTTAAAGTTATATATTCAAAAAACTTAAAATGATTATTTGATATTAGGATAAATTTAATTGCAGAAAATTTCTGAAAGCTTAATTTTTAAAATCACAATGAAACTAAGTGATAATCTCAATGCAGAACAATGGACACTAAACTGACTCTTTAATACAAATCATTCTGTCTTTTAAAGTTTACCTACCTTAATTGGACATGACACACTCTTTCTTTCTAATTTAGGAGGGTGAAAGTTAACTTGGGCCAATTACTAACTTACCTGAAGAACTCAGAAATTGTGTTTCAGGTTGGCACACTACTTGAAAATTAGAGGAAAAAAAAAACTTGGAATAGACACTTATACAGAGGGCTAATCCCCAAATCTGTAAGTAACTACATCCAAATCTTTGGAAAATTGCTAAATGATGTAACTGTCATGCCAAGCAGTTTTGCCAAAAACACCAGTGGGAAATCAAAAATAGTTATTTCAGCTCTTGTCAATTCAGGGGGTCACCATTGAAATTCAAGCACAAATTAACTGCCTACTAAATAAAATCCACCATGCTTCATGGGACATATTAGGATACAGAATTTCTATACTTTAATAATGTACAGTCAAAAGATATAAATATTATATCTACAGAAATAAAAATGTTAGAAAAATCAACAGAACCTCAGAAACTTGTGGGACAACATATTTATACAATATATTATATTTGCATTTCAGAAGAAGTAGATAAAAATGGGATTTGAAAATAATATTTGAAAATATTAACCATAGCTAATCATTTTCCAAGTATAGTGATGGATATAAAAGTATAAATTTGAAAATTCAAAACATTCATAGAAAGATAATTATAAAGAAAGCTATTGGCAGAAACCTAATATTAAATAATTTACTTAAATGTAAATATAAAGAGAAAATTTCAAAAGCAACATAAAATGGAAAATATGTGTATTCAAATGATGAATGGCTTTTCTACAGAAATATGGCCAGGAGATAAAAGAATAAAATCTTTAAAATATTCAATTATAAAATATATATGAGAATTGCCAACTCAGAATTCTATATCCACTGGGACTAAGTTTCAAAACCACAGACAAAATAACTGAACATAGATGTCCATTATTAAACATTGTGGAGGGTACAGAGTTAGATTTGAGTCAAAACTAATACAAATTTGAGAGAAAATCTTTCTTATGAATGGGAAAATGACTTTAAAAAGATTATTGAGAAACTATGGGGTGAAGAAAATTATCTATATGTTGACATGGATATGGGTTACATGAAAGTATCTCCTGTCAAAATTGTAAAATGATGCACATTAAAATTATAAATTAAAATTCATGCTTTCAGTACATGTATATTTTACCAAGAAATAATTATGTGATAAGTGGATATGTTAGTCAGCTTTTCATCTCTGTGATCAAAAATCCCAACAAGAACAACTTGGAGAAGGAACGTTTATTTTGGCTCATAGTTTCAGAGGTCTCAGTCCATGGTTGGCCAACTCCATTGCTTTGTGCCTGGGGTGAAGCAGAATATCAATGGTGGAAGGGTATGATGGAGGAAAGCTGTTCATGGCAGGAGGGAGAGAGAGAGAGAAAAAGACAGAGAGTGAGAGAGAGAGAGAGAGAGAGAGAGAGCGAGAGAATATAGACAGAGACAGAGACAGAGAGACCTGGGGAAGATCAGCTATTATTTCAAGGTATGGTCCCAGTGACCTGCTTCTTCCCTTTTACCTCCAAGTAGTCCATTCAGCCATCAAAGGATTAATCTACTGATGAATCCAGAACCCTTATGATCCAATTACTTAAAATCCCCACCCCTGAACCTTGAACATTGGAAACCATGCTTTAAATATATATATATATATATATATATATATATATATATATATATATACACACACACACATATATACTGGGTGTGGTGGTGCACTCCTGTAATCCCAGTGCTTAGGAGGTTGAGACAGGAGGATCACAGATTTGAGTCCAACACATGGTAATTCAGCAAGACCTTATTTCAAAATAAGGGCTAAGGGGTTTAGCACAGTGGTAGAATGCCCCTGGGTTCAATCCCTAGTACTACAAAAAAGGGAGGGGCAGAATATTAATTATTTTTAAAACTCAGTAGAAGTATGTGGGAATTCAATGTATTATTTGGGAATTCAAAATACTATTCAGTTTGATTTTTATATATTTATAACTCACCATTATATAGTGTTAGATGAAGTTGCTGATAGAATTAAACTAAGACACTGCATTTCTTGTTAAATTTAAACTATTGAGTAAAGTAAGGGTGTAACAAGCATAATGCTTCTAAGAGACTTGCATTATTAGGTGTATGTATTAAAATATCAAAGTGAAGGTATGTTTCCACTGAATTATGTAACATTGTGTTTATGTAGTACAACTCAAACAGATGCACATGCACATCAGTAGTTATTATCAAAACATAAATATGAACAATGTACACTCACTGGTTCCTTTCTCCTGCCACAATGTACAAGTCCATTGTGTACTGTAAATAGTCAGCATTCTTAGAGATATAATCTAAAGAACTAACCATACAACTTAGAGGAAGAAAGATTTATTTGTTCATGGTTTTCCTTAGGGATTCTGGGGTTCAACCATGTGAACCTGGAGATCGCAGATCTCAGTGCATGGTTGTAGGAAGCAGAAAGGGAGACCATAAGGATTCATTCTCACACCATGGAGGCCAGAAACAAGGGAAGCAAGAGAGTGAGGAGAGGATAAACCATACATAGTCCCAAAGGCCTCAGTCCCAAGAACCCACCTTCTCCAGCCACACCCTACCAGCCCAGGCAAACACCCAGATAAATCCATTGTAATGCTGAGATTACAACTAAGCCCTGCTTCCAACATTGCTAACTTGTGAGGGCTAGAGGAATAATCTATTTCCAAAGCAATACATATACTTCTCAGAGGTGGTTTAACAATTCCACATACAAGAAGCATATTTTCTTCTTTTAAAAATACCAAAGAGTTATTCATAAACTGCTTAGTTTACTAACTCTACATTATCACTTTCAAACACTTAAAAACTTGGAAATTGTAGAAAAATAGAATGAACTTCATTTATGATAAACTTAAGTGTTCTAAAAATGCAGCTATAGAATTATAATTATACAAAACTCTTTTCTGGATATGAAGATATTAATAAAGATTTCCTCTTTGCCATCCACTACTCCCTCCTTCACCATCTCAGTGACTAAATACAGAAGTGTTTCTGACACCAAGAAGCGAATAACAATGTCAATCCCAGAGGATAGCCCTTCCTATAAATTAATCAAATGACCACTATAAAGATTTGATTTTGTAACTTGTGCCTTTAACATACACTTTTGACACTTAGGATTACACATCATACTGATGTAATTATATATCATACTGAGGTATGAAATGATAGGAATATAACTGCACACAACTCTTAGAGCATTTACCTCCAGGTTCTACCACCTCCCTCCCCTTTCCCATACATGTCCTTGAGATTGCCATTGGTAATTTAATATACATACATAGCATTATTTCAACTATTATCTTTTTAGTGGTAACCTTAATGGTTAATGTCATTAGAAATGCATACTGGCTAACAAACAGCCGAGTGAAGACAAAATTGAGGTAAACCTAGCAAATCTGATGAAGTTGAGAATAAGTTGACATTTAACTCTGGAATTACAACAAAAAGTCCTTGAAAAAGCAAAAGTTAACTAAAATGCACACATAAAACGGTGGTTGTAACATGTGGACCCGCATGTAGAAACCTCCATCTTCCTCCCTGACTATCACCATGACCCATTGAACAGTAAGAACATTGCTTTTAGGAGATCAAATTTTAGAATTCCATTCCCAAAATATGGTCATTGCTGTGAATCCATGAGAAAAGATTAAGTTGTAATTTTACATTATTTACTTACTCTAATCTGTACATTTCTAAACATCTAGAAAGGATAGATATTTGAAATGAGACTTAAGTTTGTCCACTACACAAAAGAGCATTGAATAAGTTGCAAACATACAAGTGCTATCATTTGAAAATGTCTTTTACATTGGGATATTGTGGCCCAAAGTTAATGGAGAAATAAAAACATTCCAAGATAAACAGAAACTAAAAGAAATCATGACTACCAAGCTGACACTGGAGAAAATAAAGACATAAAACACAAAGAAGAAAAAAGAAATAACAGAACCCAAGGAAAGGTGAATAATATCTGATGGGCAACTAAGTGAAGGAGAACTAACACTCAAACAGAAAAAATAATTAAAATGACAGGAAACATAAATCATCTCTCAATAATAACATTGAACGTCAAAGGTCTAAACTCTCCAATAAAAAGGCATAGCCTGGCAATGTGGATTAAAGAAAATGATCCAACTAAATGCTGCTTGCAAGAAACTTACCTTATAGGCAAAAATATTCATAAGCTAGGAGTAAAAGAATGGGAAAAGATATTCCATGCAAATGGAGACTGAAAACAAGTAGGAGTAGCAACTCTCATCTCCAACAAAGTAGACTTTAAGCCAAAACATCAGAAGAGACAAAATAGGTCACTTCTTACTAATAAAAGGAACAATTCAAAGAGAATATATAATGATAGTTAACATCTATGCCCCAAATGTGGGTGCACCCACTTTCATAAAACATACTCTTTAGTACATTAGGCCTCAGATAGATCCCAACACATTAATATTGGGAGACTTCAACACATCTCTCACACTGCTAGGCCAATTTTCTAGGCAAAAGATAAGAATTCTTCAGACCTGAAGAACACTATAAACCAAATGGACCTAATAGACATACAGAATATTCCAACCAGCAACAGCTGAATACACATTCTTCTCAGCTTCTCATGGAACATTTTCAAAAAGAGATCACATTCCAGACCACAAAGGAAGCTAAGGACCAACAAATTAAAAAAATGAAATATAACTCCTCACATATTTTCAGATCATAATAGAATGAAAGTGGAAATCAGCAACAGGAAGACCAAAATAAATTACATAAATACGTGGAGATTGAATGATACACTTTTGAATGACAAGTGGATCATAGAAGAAATAAGGGGAGAAATAAAAAAGTTACTAGAATTAAATGAAAATAGAGACACATTATAAAAAAATCTATAGGACACTTTGAAGGCCATTTTAAGAGGAAAATTTATCTCATTGATTGCCCACATAGGAAAAACAGAAAATCATCAAATAAACAACCTAATGACACTAGAACCTACTGGCATGGAGGAATGGCTATACCTTCTCGTTCCTTGCATTTATTGCTATTCCTATCCATGTTGTTGTTTAATTACTTTTCTGAACTAATTCTGTGAAGTCTGTACTATTTGTTGTATGTGGCCATTGAAGTCTCTGCTCAGTTAACTTAGTGGTCAATAAATGATTGGAAAGAGATTTTCTAAGATGCCTGAAACCAATAAACATCTACTTTTTCCTTCAGTTTCTTTGTTCGCGTTGAGATATGTCTTCAGTACTCAGTCTAGCACTTAACAACTTTGTCTTATCCTTCACTTCCTGCTTTTATAGGTTTTCAAAATTAGCCAAAGGTGAGGTGCCCACCTAAGGTCTGTCCAGGACATGCATGTGCACCATCCCAGGCATTCGCACAGCCTTCCCAAATTCTCAGGATGGATTAGAATAAATTTTCCTAATCTTGTATGAACATCTGATCCCTATGATTTCTTTCTAAGGCTTTGGTTGTATTATATATTACCATAAACAGCTGTTAAATACTTCTCTGTGTATACTAAAAAAAATATTCTGGCAAAAGACTTTCACTCTGGTCCAGCTTTAAGTCAGGTTGAATTAAAACGGCTTTGTGAGTGTGGTTTTCCAAGGATCCACTAGACAAATCAAATAATGATAGACACCTGGTAATGGTGGTCTGAAGGGACTCTAACTTATCCTGCTCTCTCTAGTTGCTGTGGGACCACTGGTCCTCACTATGATTGTGGGTTATTGGTTTTCAAGGTGACCACAGATCTGGGAGGGAAGAATGGGAATTGTGGATATTGGGACAACACAAATCTCAATGCTCTTACTGAGAGTAAGCTATTCTCTTGAATAAACACTTTCTGAGTTGATAAAAGAATTTTCTTAATTTCCAGAGCTCTCAAATTTGATTCTGACAATTTTACCAGTAGTCTAGTTGATTCTAGTGAGGTTATTCTCACAGATTCTTATTTCACATTCCACTGCTATCACGCTCCATTTTATTTTATGCCATTTAAAACTTGGGTTTCTAACAATATGTGCTGTCTAATCATAAATGATGGAAAAACAGATAATAAGAATGTATAATTAAGGCCGGGCGTGCTGGCACATGCTTGTAATCCCAGTACTTTGGGAGGCGGAGACCGGAGGATCTGGGTTCGCGGCCAGCCTCAGCTCTCTCTCTCTCTCCCTCTCTCTTTCTCTTTCTCTCTCTCTCTCTCTCTCTCTCTCTCTCCCTGTCTCTCTCTCTCTCTCTCTCTCTCTCTCTCTCTTTCTCTACTTAGTGAGGTCCTCCGCAACTCCGTGAGACCCGGTTTCAAAATAAAGTATAAAAAAATAGGGCCAGGGGCGTAGCGCGGAGGTAGAACGCCCCTGCGTTCAATCCCCAGTACCGCAAAAAAAAAAGAATGTATAATTATATATATAACTGAAAATAAAGATGTGCAATTCATATTATATTGTGAGGCTTCAGGGTACATTTTGGCAATTCTATTACATAAATATAATATCTGATATTGCTTTCTCTGAGTGGGGTCTGATATATGCTCTCACAGATTCCTCTCTGGTGTTTTGCTAAATGCCTAACAGACAGGCTCCACATGAAATTCACTAGTGATATAAAATTTGGCATTTATTAATGTGTATGTGATGAGTTTCCTTTCTTAATTTAACCATAAAAATAGAAAATGAAGATTATTTTCTCCATCACTCATTTGAAGTTTATTTTCAACACTAGGTTTGAATTTTTGTTTACCATTTTCAAGTCACTCATCATAATATGTTTAGAATCAGTCCCATTAAAAAAATATCAAAATCAACTCTCTTTACGTTCATATCCTCTGAGGTATATAAGCACTCTGGACTATAAGAAGGATTTTAAGAACTCAGGAGGAACAGAGTTCTAGAAAGAATAGCTTTTGTAAGCTATCATCTGCTAAGAATATCTTCTGTCTTAGTCAATTTTTCTGTTGGTCTAACTGAATATATTAGACTGGGTAAACTTATCAGGAAAAGGAATTCATTTCTTACAGTTCTGGAGGCTGGGAAATCCAAGGTCAAAAGGTGACATCCAGTGAGGGCCTTCTTGCTGGTAAAGATTCTCCAGAGTTCCAAGGCAGCACAGGGTACCACCTGGAAGAGCCAAATGGCTTTTATAGCAGACTCATTCTCAAAATAATCCATTAACCTGTTAATTTTCAAATCACCACATGGATTAATCCATTAGTAAGAGCTTCACTTATGACCTAATCATCTCTAATACATCCCACTTAGTCTTATTTCTTAATGCCTCACAATGAAAACTAAATTTCAACATGAGTTCTGGTGTAGACATTTAAGCCATAGTATTTTATATCCCATTGTAATATTTGTACTGCTCAAGTCAATATAAATGACATTTGTAGGCCCAGTTCTCTTCTCTTTGACATCTTCTCAAACTTCTAACTAATCTTTGTGCCATTGTTCTATTTTAAACATTTTTCTGTTATATGGTATGAATTTGATACCAAACAGCTTGAAAATGATAGACATGATTCCCATATATTTTCCCAAATTTCCCACATACTGACATTTCACACACCTGCTTTATTTTCTCTCCATATCTCTCCAAATATATTTTTCTTTGCTGGAAATATTGAGCCTTAGTTTCAGACATGATGCCCTATTAGCTCTAAATATCTCACTGTATATTTGAAAAGAACAAGGATAATCTCATATATAGGTAAATAAACTGGACAAAATCTGAAAATTGCATAGCAATTTCTTTTTTTGTTTCTGATCTTATATAGCATCATCCATTGTATTTAATAGTCTTGTCTCTTAAATATGGGGCTGTTTCTCAGTCTTGGTTTTTCCTTCATGACCTTAGCATTTAAGAGAATATAAACAAGGTACTTTATAGAACGCCCTTCAGTTTGAGTTTTTCTGATTTTTCTCACATATTTTTGGCAGTAATATCAAAGAAATGATGTTCTCAGTACATCATGTCACAAGGCACAGACTGTCAATTTGTCCCATTACTGGTGATGTTAACTGTCATCACTTGGTTAAAGCAGTAACTGCCAGGTTTCTCCACTGTACAGTTAAACTTTTACTTTTGTAATTAGAAAGTACCTAAAGCAAATATACTTTGCAATTACATAAGCATCCTAATTTTCCTTAAATTTTTGAGTAGTAATTTCATTATTCATTGATGTTTTTATCAAAAAATTATTATGTGACTACAAAATTGCATGATATTATTTTTGTGTGCATCATACTGAGGATTAGACTTAGCAGCATTCTAGCACTGAGAAAGACTCTTAGCCTTTTTTATTTTGAAACAGTGTCTCATTAAATTACCATGCACTGTCCTGGAACCTGTGACCCTCCTGTCTCAGCCTCCCAAGTACCAGGATTATAGGTGTGTGCCACAAAGTCTGGCAATTTTTTTTAGAGGAAAATAATGAAGCCCCTTTCTTCCACACTATAATCAAACAAAATATATTTTTATACTTCATATATTATGTGTTTCAAGATTTACGTTCATGAACTAATTGATGTCTTTGTATTAGATTTATGCAAATTTTCATTGAAAATAGAAATGAACTTTTAAAAAATGAGCAAGATCATTTTGATAATTCAATTTTGAACTAGGATGGGTTTTTTGTTTATTTATTTTGCTTTAAAATATCAGTGATTGCTTTGGTTAATGCAATGTTACTATAGAGAATGTGTAGTTTTGTAAAACATGTGTCATTGTCATAATTAATTTTTACTTGGAACAAGCAAATATTCATCACATTTTAGATAGGACTCATAACATCAAAACAGAAGGAATGCAGTGACTGAAAAATGTTTATGTGACAGATTAAATCACCACATAAATACACAACTGATGAACTTGAAAATTAACTTGCTGTGTGGAACAGAAGTGCATGCTTTGAGAATTCAACTTCCACTGTTTTTTTAATTTTTGACTAAAAGGAAAACAAATACATAAAACTAATAATCTAACAATTATTTTCTAAAGTAGGGCATTTCAAACACAAGATGTCTGGAAAATGTAGAGGCCACACCTTCTAAATTCCAATGACATGCAGTAACAATTTTTTAAAAGGAAGATAAGTCACTCACCACTTTGTTGGATAATTTTATCCAGTGATAACATTTTAATGGAACTCACATTTATCTCCTTGGGGGTGTGGTCTTGGGGATTATACCATGTTCTCTCCTCTCTTTGCTCTGTTTCCAGTCCCCATGATTTGAGAGAAGAGCCTTGCTCTCTCCCTCTCTCTGCTTCCTGACTCCTCCCCTGAGCTCCAGACCCTGTCCTTACATGGATTGAACCCAGAATCTCTGAAAAACTGTGAACAAATACATCTTCCTCTAAATTGTGTGGTCAATTCTTTTGGAGTTTAGCAGTTAGAATCTCTTGGATTATAGCAGATGATAGAACCTTGACTGAGACACCCCTTAATCTTCAGAACCAGAACTGCACATACGATGAGTAGTTGAACTATGTCTCTAGTCCCCTGCTACTATAGTTTCCAGTCCTTTATTCCATACTCTTCTGTTTTGCTGCCCAGTGCCTAGCACTTCTTCAATATTGTCTTTAGGGCTTTGCTAGTTAACTCTTTGTGTTTCCAAGAATGTCTCTGATCTAACCTGCTGCTAACCTAGCTCACTTTATCCACCTCTGGTCCAACAAATATTTTTTTTTTACTAACTCACAACAAAAATAAAGCAGGGCTAGAAACTAGGAGGAAGGAAAAACAAACCAACAACACTGCACGCTGGAGAAGATGTGCCGCCACATCTGACAGAGGAACTGCAGTCCACATCCCAATAGCTGCACAGCTCTGTGGTATTCTACGGGGTTTGTTGTATGCCTCAGAGTCAAAATGGCCAGAAGATAGCCCTTATCATGCTTTTAAACCCCAAAATGAGTTTAAAAAAATTGCTTTTGGAATCTGATCATGGATATTGAGAATATTTTTCTAAAATAATAGTCCTGCAAGCATTTTTATTTAATAAAATACTTCCATTTATTTCAAAATACTCATTGGATCATTGAATTGAATATAAGATGAATTTTGAGATAGGTGGAGGGAGGGTAGAAGTCAATGAGTATGTTTAGACAGATTTGAATTCAAAGCTCAGTTCTGCAATGTACTACTCTTTGGCCATAGCTAAATTCCTTGTTCACTCACAGTCTTCATTGTTACTTACCTTAGAACAAAGTGAATACATATGGCAGATAATGATACAAATTCATTCTTTTCCTTTACTTATAGTTTACTTTGTATTTTGAAAGGGATGAGTCTAAATAAAGACAGCTTTTGTTATGGACTGAATATTTGTGTCTCCCCTAAGTATTTATTTTGGAACCCTCATCTCCAGTATTTGGAGATGGGACCTTGGGGAAGTAATTGGGTTTAGATGAGTTCATGGGGTAGAGTCGCGATAGAACTGCACCCCTTCCAAGAGTGTAAAGAAATCAGAGCTTTCTCCTTCTACCGTAAGTGGATACGAAAAGAAAACAGCCATCTGCAAGCCAGGAAAGAGGCCCTTACAGAACTCTTCATCTTTCTTCAGAACTATAAGAAACAAATGTATACCTTTAAGTCCCCTAATCTATAGTAATTGTTATAGCTGCCCAAGCTGACTAAAGCATCTGTTAATAAACCCCTTAAGTTATTTTCATCGAGTTCTTGAATCAAAGGAAAGCAGACTCATTTTTAATCACTTTGAGAATAATGTCTCAAAATCATAGGATAAAAAATACGCATTATCTATTTAGATTAGCAACTTTCCTTGTTCAAGTTTTGTACAATAGAATGATTTATCCAAATGTAGTTTAACTATGCTTTTATAATATTCTTTTGGAAAAGATCTAACATAAACAGAATCCTGAATTATCGACCTTGTGTTAAAAGAAAAAAGAAAGACAGGATGACTAAACGAAATTTATGTATTGCTTTTATTAACATCAGAGGCTATTGTTATTGATGGCTTCATGAAAAATATAGACAAGAAACCTAATTCACGCGTGAACAAGAAAGTTAACACTAGGAAGAAGGAAATCCATCTTTTGGCCTCTTAAGATTTGTTGTGCATCTTCAATGTCAAAAGGCAAAAAAATAATTATTTAATAAAATTGGACATCATTCTGGGTCATTTTATTAAAAATCATAAAGAATTATATGCCTGGGGTTATAGGTATTTAGTGGTACACATAAGTATTTTGAAATGGTTATATACATCATTATTTAAGATCCAGTGATTAACTTCACTTAATTTTACACTGTTAACGCCTCTGTGAATCTGGGAGATGCAGTCAAGTTTTCTCCCAATGGCCAACAAAACAAAACAAAAAAAAAAAACCCAAAAAACAAACATCCTTATACCTGGAGAAATTGTGTTTGGGGTTCTAGCTTTCAGGATGGTAGTTTTCAAGAGGGAAATTGTTTCATAACTGATAAGAATGGTTCAACAATCTTTAATTCTATCAGAAATTTAATCGTGTAATGAAGCCTGGAAATTCCATTTTGGTTAATAGAAAGAGAACCAGCATGAAATGCAGAGAGCAAAACATTTCCACTGGCAGCTAACACATTTCCCTGAGTCATCATAGACTCAGCGTATAAAATTGATTTAATTATTTTGAAGAGAAGGAGGACAAAATGGACTGAACTAGCACAGTCAGCCAAATTCTAACAAGGATGCCGCTCAAATTGTGTTATCTTTGGAAAAGCAATATGCCTTCAATATCGAGATGAGGTTTTAATCTTTGTATCTTTCTTAGGTGGCCTAACTGGTAGAAATATCAGTCTTGTCTTAAAGTATCTATCCTTTGTTTGATATCTTCCCTCATTTCTGAAATTACTTCTTTGGGATATCACTTGTGCTTACATGGGAAACCAATGAAAAAATATAGTAAGTGGCATGCCCATTACTTTGGGCTATCTCTTAATGGTTGTAGAAATGCATTTTTCTGTATCAATCTATAGTGTCCTTATCCAAATGCAAATAGTTTCAACACTCGTCCTTAGGGTTTAGACTGTTCTCTGAATTGTTACAAAAGAAATTTATTACACTGAGAGTGAATCAACTATGCTTCACACAGAAAGGTGGCATAGCATAGGAAAATAACTCCAAGTTGGAGTCAGTAGACCTGGAACTTTCTACCAGTTCTGCTACCATGACGAATAATTCATGTCTGTTTATAAAGCTTTCTGAATGATTTTTCTGTACTTACAAATTTTTCATCTGTAAAATAAAAATGTTGTTGGAAGAAGTGGTGGAGTTCTTCATAGTCCTACAATTCTATGGTCTTAGCCTGATTTGTTAGAGTTATAAAAAAAGCAAAAAAGGAAAATCAGTATATACCCATTAGGAATGACTTTCCCAATGTCATTCATTAGGAATTCAGATTATCACAAATAATTATGAGAATGACGGATGCCATAAATATCATAGCTTGTACTTAAAATCATATGTGTGGCCGGGCGTGGTGGCACACGCATGTAATCCCAATACTTTGAGAGGCGGAGACCGGAGGATCCGGGTTTGCGGCCAGCCTCAGCTCTCTCTCTCTCTCTCTCTCTCTCTCTCTCTCTACCTAGTGAGGTCCTCTGCAACTTCATGAGACCCGGTTTCAAAATAAAGCATAAAAAATAGGGCCGGGGGTGTAGCACGGAGGTAGAACCCCTCTGGGTTCAATCCCTGGTACCGCAAAAAAAAAAGAAAGAAATCATATGTGTGTGTATACTGTAATATATAGCATAGATTATATATGATGTTCACTATAAATATATTTATGTATATATGTCACATCACATATATATAGTGATTATGAATACGCATAAGTGTAAGATTATGAATATAGATAGCAATTATTAATACAAATAAGTGTATAGGCCAAAACTGTATTGCCTGGTCCATTCAATACATTATGTTGAACTTCTTTTAGCAGTATATTACAAAAACATTTTATTTAGAATTTATTAATTTTCTTAACATTTTAAGGAACCAGAAATAAAGAAAACATGAAAATCCATCAGTACTTCTTTATTACTTCATAGTTTATATATGTTGAATTTTGTTCTTACTTGCTAATGTTCCATGTGAATACAAAATTTTTTTTCTGTAACTGTGAAATTAATATAATGGTCAATAGCCAATCAAAACTTATTCTTACGGTTTTAGTTTCTTATACTTAGAATTATTTGTAGTGTGGTCCTGGTTGTCTATGACCATTTTTATTATTTTGGCAGCTGGAGAGGAAGTTTGGCTATGTAAAGCCTGTCTGTTGTCCTGGCAACTTCCTGCTTTGCTCTCACTTATAGTAAGCATATTTTTGCTTCATTTAAAAGGACCTTCTTGCGGAAGGTCATTTATTAGGTGATCACTTATCTGTGAAAAATCCTAATTACTCTATTTTTGACAAAGTGAGGGAAATAACATTGCAATTGAATGCTGAGTAAAAGGCAAACCAGACTGTGGTTGTGGAAATATGAGAAAAAATAAATTTCCAGTTAAAGAAAATAGTTAAACGCATCTTCTCTTTGAGTTAAAAGGAAAAGCATTTCTGCTAGCAATACTAACATTAAAAAGAAAAAAACCATAGCATTTATGGTATTTTCCCTTTAAAGTAAGAGAGCAAATAATCTATGACTGTTACACGGTTATTATTTTCATTCTGGTGGAATCTTAGTGCCCCCTACTGATACTCTAAAATTTTTTAAATGTTTTTTATTAACAATATTTTTCCTGTTTTTCTCTTCAGAGAAGTATTTTCTATTATGACAGTTATGTAAATCCTTCAAAAACATTGTTTTATTCACCTGAGAATTGCAAAGGTGTTGAATGGGAATGAGTTTAAGAATGACTTCTGGAAAAATTCCTAGGTCTCCACTGAAGTTGACAGTTAAGTGCAAAGAATTATTGTCAGAATCAAATGATCTTCATTTTTAGCCATTTTCTAATTACTTCCTACAATGACAGATAAGAATTAAACTCTTTACTGCATATATACACACACAAAGTCACATCTGTAATGACAAACCACACACCACATAATATTGCCCACAGCTGAACTCTTACTATAAAATAATTGTAGATAACTTCTTGCATATATTTGCTTCTCTTGAAAATTGAACCAATCCTTAATCTTATTCTTCACTATAACTTCCATTAATTATCGGTGTATTATATTTTGCTTATCCATATTCATGTATAGAACTATTGCATATGAATAACATTTTTTGAAATCAAAATAAAAGGGCAGGTCAACATACTTAGTGAATTTGCAGAGAGAGAAAAGCATGTCTCTTTGGTGAGCTGTAGACTAGATTCCGTAGACCTAGGTGTTTGTCAGAACTCTGCCGTGTACTGTCTACGGAAGCTTGGCTACGCTGTTTTACTGATTTAAGTCTCCTTTTCTTCATCTGTAAAATTAAAATATTAGCCTGTATGTTCTAAAGTTTTCTGACCCAATTGTAATATAACAGCATTACATGATATAATACCATATTGCATTTTATCATACTATCTTACATGTACATAATAAAGATTTAAACTTTTTAGTAAGGAAGGTCAATGACACTAATATTGCTCCTTAATGTTTAATCTTGTAATAATGATAATACATCCTTTCCTGTGAGTTGGAGCTAGAACAGTGCTTCCAAATTTTAACATGCACGCAGCTATGCACCTGGGATCAGGTGCTACTCTGATTTAGTAGATCAGAGTGTAGGCCTGAGATACCGTTTTTTCTAACAAGTTTCATAGACCTCACTAAAAGCAGCAAGTGCCCACAGCTTAATTTCAGCCAGAACTATGGAGAAAACAAATCTGCAGTAATGCTCCTTATATGCAGGCCACCTGATATTCTCTGATGCACAGCTGGAATTATCCAGAATTTTTGGTCCAAATAGAAATGATCAATGGCATGTCTGTAGAATTACCATTATTATGTATAAATCAAAAGTAAAAATATAAATTCCCTTGATTATTGGAGACCATTCTACTTATAGGCTCTTCATAGGACTTCAAGTGATAGAAATATTTGAATAATTATTTATTTGCTATATTTAAACAAGTTATGATATGTACTTATTAGCAATTGCTAGCTTTTGGAGAACTTTCATTTTTACATAAATGAGTATGATGTTCACAGAACTTTGAGTTCATAGTTAGCAAAATGTGTCCAAATTACTTGCAAAGCATATCTAATTAAAGTTAGTGCTTACTTTTATTCAATATAATATTCTAGTTTCTCTTCAAAGCCTACAACAAAATAAAAAATATAGAGAGAAATAGACTTAACATTCACACTTAGTCACAAAATCTGACTGCATAGCTTGCTCTTCCTAGTAAGGACACCTAAGAAACATATTCTCCTGGAAATTATCTCACTACAAGGAAATGGCCAAAAAGCCCAAAAGCAAAAAAAAATAAATAAATAAATAAATAAAAAATAAAAAAACAGATAAAGAATCCTGTTAATTTCGGGAATGCAGTTCTGACTGCTGGAATACAGTCTGCTGTGAACAATCCGTCCCAGCAGTGTATGATCAAAAAGAACTCCCTTGCATCACTAACGCTTCTTTCTGTAGTATTTCAAGAAATACCACGAAATAGAGTCCTTTTTTTCCCCCCAATTCAACAGACCTGGTTCTAATACCATGTCCATAAATCATTGTCTTTGACCTCTGCAACCTCATTTCACTACACCAGAAGAAGAAAAAAGCCTACACTCTTTCTTGAAGAAATCAAGAAAATCAAAGTCAATTTCCTTTTGCACTCTCCTTCTCAGGTATCAGGGAGAAGCAATCATCTTCTTACAGACTCTCCCACCCCCCTCTTCTTTTTTGACACTCAAAACACCTCTCTTCATACAGAATTTAATAGACAGTCTGACCTTCAACAAGTAGTCCTGATTAAATTGACCAAATATGTGTCCTTCTCAGGAAAAAGTAGAAGCAAAGCAAACAATAGTGGGTAGTTCTTTAAAAAGTGACTTCTCATGAAGAAACAGAAAGCAGTATATTCCTTTATTAATTAATTAATGTAACAAACTTACACTGAGTACCTTGCGTCAGTAAGACACAGTGCTAGTCCTGAAGGCGCTGAGATGCTAAAGACAGACACAGCTCATGACCCATCCTGAAATGGGCACACAGCTCTCCAGTGACCAGATTCACCCTATAGTCTGTGGCCCAGATGCTTGTCCTTTATGCTTTTTAATTTATTTTGCTCTCTAATAGCCAATTCCCTAACACTATCCAATGTTTTTGATATATTGAATCTAGATATTTATGAGCAGTAGATTGGACTGTGGAGCCTTATAAAGTAATCCTGTCTCCCGACAGTGCAAACTTTTTTTGTTTTTACATGTCTGCAGAAAAGAATCCATATGTGGAAGGTTTATTTGTTATCAGGTGATGTTTTCCTCTAGGTATGGCTTGTGGACTCACTTGGGTCTTTAAAAAATGGGCTGGGGAAATTTAGACAAAAATATAGCTTACAAAATGACTTCACTGAAAGTGTTGATAACTCTAAATCAAAACATTGAGATACTTCCTACAGGTGTGCAATTTACAGCTAAGAATCTCTTTGTCACAAGAAATATCTTGTTAATAGTCAATGTCATGTCTCTACCATTGTATCCACTGTGTAAATAGATTATAATTATGACAACAATTGTAAACAATGTTGCAGAGGTAAAGTTGTATGTCTAAACATACATGAATGATGCTCACCTAAAGCTTAAAGTCTGGTCATATTTGAGATCAGAATGTTTTCTTGGTACTGAGAAGCTTTGTCTTTGTGCCCAGAAATGAGGAAAAAGAATAGTGTAAGGGTCATGTTCTTAGAATCTTATACGGTTTTCTCTATTGTTACAGGAAAGAATGAATTGCATCCAACACATACTAGTACAACTAGCTTTGATTCCAATTGTTGTAGTGTTTTATGCATTCCTTCAAAAACCTTTAAGCCAGGTGTGATGGCACATTCCTATAATCCTAGTACTTGGAGACTGAGTCAGGAAAATTACAGTTTCAAGGACAGCTTCAGCAACATGGTGAGACTCTCAGCAACCTAGTGAGACCCCATTTCAATAACAAACAATAAAATAGGCTGGCGGTGTAACTGGGAGGTGGAATGGCACTGGGTTCAACATCTAGTGCCAAAACAAACAAAAAAAAAAAACCAAAAACAACAAACAAAATCTTTAAGGTCTTCAACTTCGAGATTTATCTAAGATATGTCTGAGTAACTAGATAAAGAAGATTTGATTTTATAACATTATTAGTGACCTGATATATGCTTAGATTAATAAACAAAAAATAAAGAATGAGTTGCTGATATGAAAAGTATACTATAAGAAAATGTCTGAGGTAATAAATTTAAATTATCAGGTTAGGCTGGGCATGGTGGTGCATAAATGTAATCCCAGTACTTTGGAGGCAGAGACAGGAGGATCACAGGTTTGAGGCCAGTGCATGGTATCTTAGCAAGACCTATTTAAAAAAATTAATAAATAAAATAGGGTTGGGGTGTAGCTTAGAGATAGAATGCCCCTGGGTTCAGTTCCCCACAACACACACACAGAAAAAGTATCAGGTTAGGTGAAATTCAATTGCAAAATAATCTTTAAATATTCTTCTGCTTTTTAATTTTAAACAAAATTAAGTAGTTCTTTTGTCTAATGATATGTATTTTCCACAGGATGCAGAGTATTTCATTATTATTAAATATTTTTGTTATAGATGAATTTTCAAAGTAAACACCATTCAAGAAAATAGTAGATTCTCTACTATGAAAACACTATAGAATAGATATTAAATTTTCTTTATTGTTAAAATCATTTCTTCAAGGAATTTTACCCAATTTTATTAAATTTGTTAGTCTATACTTATAAACTCTTTCTTTCTTGTAAAATATGTCAAAACATTTGAAGGCTATTGAGGCATACTTACTCATCAAAATAAAAAACATTGGCTTTTTGACTTACTATGGATAATGGTTTAGATTGTAGATTTCTTAGTCCTCAGTCAGTTAAATTTAGGTCAAATTCAGCTTTGATCCTCCCCAGAACATGACCTTTGATAACTTACAATCCCTATGAGATTTCTCATTCTATTGAAAATGGAGATAAATCTCCGAGTTTTCATAAAGGTTAACATCAATTATTTATAAGTATTGTAACATCATTATTTTAAGTAAAGACCAATTTGGCAAAAAAACTAATTGTTAGTTCAAAGTAAATACAAGTGCAACGTAACTCCATTTGTGTTAATTTTAAAGAAATTTTAGATGGAGTTAGCTTGGGGAGGTTTAGCCTGTTCAGTCGGTAAAATCCACTCAATTGAGTCCACCAAAATCAGGGGCTCATGGAATTAGAATATGTTTGTTTTGGAAAAGTTTTAATTTAATTTTTAAAAGTTATAGTTTTTCTCAAAAATCCCAAATGATTTATATTTTCTTTCCCAGATTGATAGAGGTTATGGATTTTGACTCTTTGTGTTTTCTGTATAGAATTTTTAACTGTTCTTTTTAAATGTTTTCAGACTGAAAACATCTTTGAGTCTGTGGTATTTTCTGGGGGAGACACAAAGATATTTCTACATATACAGGAAGAAAGAACTACATGAGAAGATCACACATGCCTCCTAATAGAACCAAATTTTGAATGGGACTTGAAAATTGAAAGATTTGTAAAAAGTTGATCTGTTACTAATTGCTGCTTCGGGGGACGTGCTATTATAATATTCTGTGGGAAAATGCCTAAGTGTTGCAATCAAGACTTGTCCTGCAGAAAAGACTATGTATTTTCTTTTTTTATATATTCATTTATTGGTGCATTGTAATTATACATTTTGATCAGTGTCAGGGTATCAGAATCATACATGCACACATTGCTCATTTAGCCCTCCCTCCAATCCCACCCCATTCTCTCCCCATTCCCTCCATTTAGTGCTTTGCACAGTGATTGAGTCTTATAAGTTTGCATATATACATCATGTGCTTTAGTGTGTTTCCCTCCACCCCCCTCCCAACTCCCTCAGCTAGGTCACCTTCTTTGTTTATCTAAAGTTTTCTTGTTCTTTGTCGGGAGTCCCTTCTAAGTCCCATTCTATCTAGCTTACACATATCAGGTACTCACATATCATAATAAAACCCTGAAACTCTTACATTACAAATCTGAATTTAAAAAAAGCATCTGAGTAAGAATTTTATTAAGCAAGGGAAAGAGAATACTTTAATAAGTATCTTACTAAATTAAATTTAAAGAGTATTAAATAGAAAATCATGTTGATATTAGTTAAAAGTAATATCTTTATGTTGCTATGCCAATAGAGTCTTTATTTCTTCTGGGCTGACAGAAACTAAAATGACTTGCAAACCTGCCAAAAACTGAGATTGAGACAAAAGAGCCAGAGGGGAGAAAATAGAATGTGACCAGAAAATCCCGTGAAGCACAGTGAATTATACCTTGGGACTTAGCATCATAGAGCTCATAAAATGAAAAATGTATATTGATTTTTCTCTCAGCCAAGCTAGAGAGATACTGTATCTACCATGTCTAAAAATAAGACTTTCTACTGGTTTTATCCTATTAAACTGTGAAGAAAGGAGTTTCTCAGTAAAACTTGTAAATATTCATAAGAGCTACTGCTTGTCAACTTAAAGAATTGAAAAAAATTCCAGTACTCTCCCCAAAATTCTTAATTATAGTTAATATGATATAAAGCTGAAACTCATATAAATGTGGCTAAAATGTCCATATATTGAATAATTCATTTTTCTCATAGCTTTATCTTGATTCCTTGCCATTGAAAATTTTAGCTTTTCCATAACAATAGTAAAATTTTAATAGTTCAGGTAAGATAGAGGGGATTTTAAGACCTTGTCACTACATTGATATTCTCCATAACAAATTTTGACTAGATATTACTAAGTAAATCCCATTCCTCAATCATTTTACTCTGCAAGTTGAAAATGTGAGAATTTAAGTAAGAATCAATTCAGTTCTATTTTTTTCTATAAGAAATGATTAAGGAACTAAGTGAGATCATTAGTTCTAAATAAATATCCAGCCAGGCGTGGTGGTGCATGCTTGTAATCACAGTACATGGGAGGCAGAGACAGGAGGATCCAGGTTTACCACCAGCCTCAGCTACTTAGGCCCTGTTTCAAAATAAAGAATAAAAAAGAGGGCTAGGGGTGTAGCTCGGAGATAAAATGACCCTGAGTTCAATCCCCAGTACTGCAAAAGTAAATAAATAAATAAATAAATAAATAAATAAATAAATAAATATCCAAACTACACTAGAACACATGGCTGCTTAGGTATTTATACATCTCTTAGCAAATACCAGTCTCTTCCTACTACTGTACCTCAGGAGGCTG
This sequence comes from Glis glis, assembly GCA_004027185.1. Taxonomy (NCBI): domain Eukaryota; kingdom Metazoa; phylum Chordata; class Mammalia; order Rodentia; family Gliridae; genus Glis; species Glis glis. The sequence continues at coordinate 14,139 of PVJS01007133.1, read as the reverse complement.
AAGTCATTCGATGAGAATTCTTATTCCCCTTTATTCAAGCTAACTTCTTCTAGAAATGTCCTTGGGTGAAACTAAATGAAAAGAGAAGTAAGTTCTCCATCATTCTTCATTTCACCAACCTTGGGACTGCACCCAGGATATTGGCTATAAGTAAAACACAGAAAATAAAATGTCTTGATCAGGAATGAGCTTTCCCAGACAGAAAAATCCTTTAGAGTTTTGGGACAAGTACAGGATTGTTACATTACTCATATTCCTTTCATGAAAAATAAAAGATAATAACGGCACCTATTTCATAGGACTTTTAAAGACTGTGAGTAAAAAAGAATGCACAGGAAATGGTGAATGCCATGCATAGTAATAAGTACTAATTGAAGCATTTCTACTATGGCTATTAACATTTGTATCGCCACTGCTATTATTATTATGACTACAAATGTCAGTTGTCAACATAAATTAATATCTTGAAAACAAAGTCAATATGGCAAGAAATTTATGGAGAGACAGTGATATAAACAAAGTTTGAGACAAATAGCAGAACAAAAGGGAAAAGTATAGTATGTGTGTGCATGTGTGTGTGTGTGTATGTGTGCATATATTTTATATGTATATTATTATGATAGTATATGATAAATTCATTCACATATATAATATATATTGTATATATGTGTACATTTTATATATGTATATATAATTTATATGCACATAAGTTTATACATGTAATTTATATCAATATGTATGTATCCATAAAAAATTTTCAGTCTCAGGTCATGTTTCCTAGTTGAGGCTAATTACCCACTTGTAAACACAACTGTAATATTGTACATAAAAAGAATTTCATTGCATAATTACCCCTTCTGGTTTAGCAATGCTCAAAAAGTAAAACTATGGGATTAGATCATTCAGTTATATATCCTTTCATTTAGTATAAAGGAAACATTTGAAAAATTATCTTCAAAGGAAGAAAGTCTCTTTATTAGAAAATACAATTAATTTTTTTTTTTTTTTGCGGTACTGGGGATTGAACGCAGGGGCGTTCTACCTCCGCGCTATGCCCCCGGCCCTATTTTTTATACTTTATTTTGAAACCGGGTCACACGAACTTGCTGAGGCCTCACTAAGTAGAGAGAGAGAGAGAGACAGGGAGAGAGAGAGAGAGAGACAGGGAGGGAGAGAGAGAGAGAACGCTTGCGCGTGCGAGCGCATACACGAGCTGAGGCTGGCTGCGAACCTGGATCCTCCGGTCTCGGCCTCCCAAAGTACTGGGATTACAAGCGTGCGCCACCACGCCTGGCTTATAGCATTAAATTTAAAATTAAATCAGAGAATGGTAATGATATTCACAATTCTTATTTCTGATGCAGAACTTGTATCTATAAATTGTAGAAACTACTAGAAATTCAAAATAAATAAAAGCAAATATGAAACGTTTAACAAAGCAGCTAAGTGGATACTACACATATATTTATAAGAATTGCCAATTAATGCATAAAATCATGCTCTACATGATTAGAGATGTGAAAGTATAAGTTAAAATTATAATGACATGTCACTTCATACCCCCTTGAGCAATTAAAATGAAATATGACAATATTAGTGGTTGGCAATGATAAAGGGCAACTGGAACTTTCATACATTTCTTGAGGAAGCAAGAGAACATAAAATGTTAATAACCACTTGGAAAAGTTTGCTTTGTTTGCTTCCATTTATACGATGGCCAAGAAAAGAAAAGCTAATGTACAGTAAAAGAAGTCAGAAACGTAATTGTCCAAGACTGCAAAGGACTCAGTGGCAGGAGCAGACAGGAAATATCCTCTCTTGAAAAGGGTGCTGGTTATATGTGCCACTATATATAAATATATTTATGAAAATAAATAAAATTGAGTCTACTTATGCAAGTAATTTATATAAATTCAGTATGCATCTACCAGTAGCAATCAAATTATAGTTAAGACTCAACATTCCACTATATATGAATATTTTCCTTTTTTTTTTGCGGTACCGGGGATTGAACCCAGGGGCGTTCTACCTCCACACTACACCCCCAGCCCTATTTTTTATACTTTATTTTGAAACCGGGTCTCACGAAGTTGTGGGGGGCCTCACTAGGTAGAGACAGAGAGAGAGACAGGGAGAGAAAAAGAGAGAGAGAGAGAGCTGAGGCTGGCCTTGAACCCAGATCCTCCCATCTCATATGTATGTGTATGTTAAATGCAACTGAAAACAGTATTCGTGGAGACATGTTACAGACTCTGGAGTTGTACAAAGTATCTATTTGGAAGACAGTCAGTATTATAGTCACACAGGCCCTCAGATTCTAACTTCAGGAATCTGAGGTGCTACTTGTTCATGCAAACTGCCCATGTCTCCTGCCTGACATACGTTGGGTATATTCGCTTTCTCTTGCTGCATAACAAATGACTACAAATTTCGCAGCATAAATAACTTCCACTTCTTATCTCACAGCTCACTATGTCTGAAGTTCAATGAGTTTGATTGGGTTGTCTGCTAATGATCTCTCCTGGCTGAAATCAAAGTTTTATCTAGACCATGTTCCTAGATGGAAACTCCAGGGAAGAATCACCTCCCACGATTATACAGATTTGGGGGAAATTCTGTTCTTTACTACTATGAGAATTTAGGTCCTTGTTCCTTTACTTTGAGCCTGTTTGACTCTTGTTTCATCCACGAGCAGGAATATACTCTGCTTTTTGAGTGCTCTCTTCATTGGGTTGAGACCTTCTTTGTCATAAGGTCAACTGACTTTCAGCTTTAACTACATCTCCAAACTCCCTTCTAAACTCTATCTACATTACTCCTTGATTGGATATGTACAGAATAGGAACCTTGGCTTTATGAAAAATATTTTCCAAGACAGGCATGGATAAGCTCTATCATTAAGGCTGAGGTAATCATGGAGGGAAAGTGTAAAGTTACCATTGTATTAAATAGTTGAAATTTCAAGTACTATTGCAGCAAATAAATCCAACAAACACAGTATCAACAAACAAATGTGTGTAATAAGTACACATCTAACACTTTATTATTTTTTGTTACTAGAGACTGAACCCAGGGGCATTCTATCTCCAAACTACATCCCAGCCCTTTTTGATTTTTTTTTTTTTTTGCAACAGAGCCTTGCTAAGTTGCTGAGGTTGGCCTCAAACCTGCATTCATCCTGTCCTGTCTCAGTCTCCCAAGTACTGGGATTACAGGCTTGTGCTACCCTGCCCAGCTCTACATTGACTTGAGCATTGCTGCATTATTTGATCACCAGAACTGCAGTATGATTTCAACCTATTTTATTTAATAACAATTAAAAATAAGTTGAAGGATGCTGAAATCCAGTCTGAGATCCTAGTTTAATTGCAAAAATGTGAGCGTTTGGGGGTAAGAGAAGGGAGCTCTTAAAGAAGGGCTTTGGGGCTTTGGACTAAATGAGTCATCAGCGTAGAACCGTGGAGCTTTTGCTGTCTTCATCACCATGCGTGAGTGTAGAAATGCTTTACTCCCCCTGGCACCCAGCTTAGCAAGATAAAGGAATACAAAACTGATACATAGAGCACACTCGGAGGCTTGGGAAACCAAAACAAATAGAATAAAATAATTACAGAGAAAATAATGTCTCATTTCTAATGCCAAGACAAAAATTATAAAATGAATAAAATGTGAATTTTTTTTGACAGAATAATAAATAAAGGGGCTTATCTTCCCCTTTGCATACAGGTTTATTTTTTTCCAAAATAAGAAGCTGTCTATGTGAGAGGGAATTGTGTACAGCAAAGGAAAAAAGGATCCCCAGCAGAAAGGTTGCTCCCAGTGGAATTACAAAAGAAAAGAAATTGTGGAGACAGTGTCATTGTAAATGCTGGAAATATTTTGCAATTCTCTTTTCCCATTCTCCTGTCCCCACGCATTTCACCTCTCAAAACAATATCTTTATCAGCTTTTGTTTTCATGATGTGTAACAAAAGCTAGGGAAGAATAGTTTAGATGACCATGTGAATGAAAAATATTGTCTGTATTTTGATGAAAGGTGACATCATTCTTCACATCCCAACAGGGTATAATTCCTTTGAAGGCAGAAGAAAATAGTGGGAAGGAATGAAACTTAATTGAAATATAAAATGTGAGGGAGACGTAAATCATATACTTTCTATTTAAAAAGGGATGAAAGTAGTTTTTTTTAAAAAAACAAGAAACATTTTAACATAGAATCACTTCTGAGCTTTTATGGTGGTACCCATTTATAATCCCAGTACTTAACAGGATGATCCAGGAGGATCTCAGGTTCAAGGCCAGCCTTAGCAACTTACTGAGACCCTGTCTCAAAATAAAAAAATATAAAGGGCTGGGGATGTAGCTCTGTGGTAAAGAGAAGGTGGGTTCAGTCCCCAGTAGCACACACACAAAAAAAAAAGAGAAGAGGAAGAGGAAGAGGAAGAAGAACAAGAAGAACAAGAAGCATCCATTTCTGGTTTTGACAAATACCATGAACAAGAATGTGAAGCAGGGGTTGCTCATCAAATGTAATTGTGGTAGATGCACTAAAAATCTAGAGACATATAGGTATTATAAAACAATATTATTACTGATATGAGTTATTATTTGAACTCTCCTATCCACTTTATAACTAATGCCAAGAATTTTTTAAACTTGTGAACTGCACCCTTGTTTTGAAATGAGTCCAATTTCTTTTTTTTTGGGGGGGGGGTACTGGGAATTGAACCCAGGGACATTCTATCTCTAAGCTACACCTCCAGCCCTATTTTTTAAATTATTTTATTTTGAAACAGGGCCTCACTAAGTAGCTGAGGCTGGCCGGGAACCAGCAATCCTCCTGTCTCAGCCTCCCAAGTATTAGTATTACAAGCATGCGCCACCATGCCTGGCTTCAAATGAGTCCATTTTCTATGTTTTATTCACTCTGACAAGTCATATCAAAGTGCGACTGTCTTTCATACAATGTTAGGAAGCAGTATGACTTAACCATGATACTTAGTGGCACGAGATACCTGAGTTTGTACCTCAGTCTCAGAGTTTGGACACATCTACACCACAGACTCCCCATCAGTAAAATTTTTGCTGGGTACGTGAACTAAATGACAAACAGGCAGAAACTGTTCCAAAAAAGTGAACATTCTGTGAACAACAAAACAAACAACATCTGTGTACTAAAATTCTAAATTCTCACAAATGAATAAAGCAACTAATCAATTATCAAGATGATTTTAATAATATGGGATATCTGCTGTGAAGGAAATGGAAAGGATAATTTGTTGTCAGTGACTCATTGAAGGAGACATCATCCGTTGGTTGGTTGTGGAAAGCTTCCATGAGGAGGTTCAAATGTAAATCCCCTAAATGGTTGGGCATCTCGGATCTGGAGATCTTTACTGGTAGGTGGAACTTATGTACACAGGTCCCAGGAGGCACAACTACTGTTTCATTGGTATAAAATAAAAGAAGGTAGAAGGTAGTGGTGGTCAGAAGAAAGAAAGTGGTAGAAGATGATATGTGATAGAAATGGTAGAAATAAGGCCTGGGTCACATTTCATATCACCCTCTAGACTGTAGGGAATGCTTTCTGTTTACCTCTCCATGTCCATCCACTATCCTCTCTCTCCTGCTCTGTGCATCCAGAAAGGAGAACTGTATAAATTGTCACAACAAATTTATTTATTTTATGTTTTCCAGTTGGGTTTGTTCAGTAGTTAAACTTGGAAAAATATCCAGAGGACAAGAAGAGGTGTTGATACAGTTTCCCAACTACTGTGGTCAGAATGCTTGTGCTCCCGCCAAAGTTTTAGGTTTAAATCTTAACACCCAGTCTAATGGTATTGGGGGTTAGGCCTTTGGGAAGTGACTAGTTCATGATGGCAGAAACCTCAAGAGACCCAAGTGGGATCTTTCATCCCTTCTACCATGAAAGGCACAGCAGGAAAATGCTATGTATGAAACAGAAAGTTGGTCCTTACCAGATAGGGACTCTGCTTGTTCCTTTGTCTTGAACTTCCCAGTCTCCAGAAGTCTGAGAAATTACTGTTATACATAAATCACCCAGTTTACATAATTTTGTTGCAGCATTTTAAATGCACTGGAACTTACTGAATTACCACGGAGCAGCTACATACCTCTACAGAAAGCTCCAAATCCTAGGAGATAGCCTTCTCATGTAGCTACACCATCTGGACTCTTGCACCTGATCCTAGTCCTTCAAATCAAAGCTCAGTGAATTAATTCTTCCTGTTGTTGCCAGTTCCAAAGTACTGTACTATTCCCTGCTGGTTAACCTGCAGTCTGACTACATCTATACTAATAATCCTATTATTCAGTTATCTTTAACTTACCAAGTTCAAATGGGTTATTTCCTACTGAGAATTTATCTGACACAAACATAATGCTAAGGATTTCATTCTAATTATAAACACATATTAGAGGCAAAATCCTTCATAACATTAGTCTTTATTAGAAAGCTCAATTCATACTTAGTTACAATATGGGAAATGGTGTTATTTGATCATCCTTCCTTTTATTTTTCTTTTTTTGTGGTACTAGGGATTGAACCCAGGGACATTCTACCTCTGAACTACATCCCCAGCCCTATTTTTATTTTTATTTAAATTTGAAGCAGGGTCTCACTAAGTTGCTGAGGGCCTTGCTAAATTGCTGAAGCTGGCAGCAAACCTGTGATCTTCCTCTCTCAGCCTCCCAAGTACTAGGATTACAGGTGTGTACCACTATGCCTGACTTTTCTTGCTTTCTTGACCAGTGGCCAGTAGAAGCTACATCAGAAAGGTTATATTTGTGGCCCAGAACAGCTCATATTTGAATATTTTCAAGTAAATTATTGAGTCAAATCCTTCAAAGTCCTGACTTAAAACAACAGAATGATGTATCAAGAATATCACTGATACTAAAATAGAGGTTGCAGATAGCTTTCAGAAAAATTATAATTATCACACAAAGCATAGGTAAGTGTTAATTTCTTCTAAAGAAATGAAATACCAAATTTTGTAAGAAAAAACATCAGATCTAAGTATATGTTGTTCATTTGAGGAAAAACACAGTTGTTCCTAAGACAACTCCTACATATTGTTTCTTTAACAAAATATATAAAAAGGAAGAAGATGCTCAACCTAAGTTTAGGTTTTGTGCAAACACAGATAAAATGCTTGAGCTATTCTCTAAATCTCTAGCAATTCCTCCTTATAAAACTGCATCCAAGATAACATATTCTGTATGTACACAGGCAAACAGAAGCAGAGGTTTGAACAAAAATCTGGTGATTTTTATCAGCAAAAACACTCAAGACATTATCCAGATAGCTGAGATCAAATTCTCCTCTTCATTTAACATCAAATTTGTATTGATTTGTAATTAAGAACATTTTGCTTTTGATTAAAGATACAAAATGTGAAGAGTTTTAGTAATTTTTCTTTTAAATTAATTTGTTTAAAAGGGGTATATAAAGATATATAATTTGCCATTTATCAAATTTGAACATGAGGTACTAACCTTAAAAAATATAAGTGAAATCTATCTACTAAATATGAGAAAATTGACAAGGATATAAATAAATTAAGCTATGCAGTATTTTCACCAAATCCAAATATCCTGCTTCTGTTATTTTTCCTGCTTATTTTAGGATAATACTATTTCTCTTTATAAAATAAGAGGTTCCATGCTGAGTTTATGACAGGTAAATTCTTTGCTTTTGGAGATGATAGATGTTGCTAGTCTGCATGGCATAAGGGATAATGAAAAGACTTTAAGCTATTTTGCCCAGTTAGGGGCCCAAGGGCCTTAAGGCCCAAATAAACCAACTATTCACAATGTTTTAAATTTCCCTGCATTAAGTACTAATCAAAGTCATGGAGGATAAATAAGCAATAGCATCAGCAGTAAAAACAGCACTAACAAAATACTTTGTTCACATTTTTAACCCACTCTTTCTATACCAGAATTTTTTTTTTTTGTCTATAACTCTTCTCTCTTTTGGCCAAGAAGCAATCTAATTATTCTCAGGCTCAACCTTTATTCATTCTTACTCAGATATTGTTGCATTGGTTTATTCAGCAAATATATTTGTGGGATGCCTACTAAATGCTGTGATGATGCTAAGTAATAAGGATATACCAATTTGCAACACAGAGACATGAACTCCACTATGAAGAGGGTGAATAGTCTTTAATTATGAACTACTAACATGATGATAAGAAGCAAAATAAAAATCAACTGAAACTTTACACTTGCATCTGGATTTTTAATTATTCTTCATTAGAAATTAAAATAAATAAACTAAGTGGGATCCTTTTCTTTAAACTAGTATTTATTCATATTTATTTACCTGTTTTATCAATATCTTTGTTTTATACTAAAGATAAAGAAGGTCCATCTGTATAAACACAAAGGATTGAGAATGTCACATCATGATGAGGCTTAACTGATTGTAAAATTTGTCTTGTGTGGGAGGGTTAAGTCAATTGCAGCACTGTAGGAAAAGGGTCATTTTTACAAAAGGAATTGGAGAAGTGTGTTTTTCTGATTAAGGGCTGCAAGTAGTAAACATACTTTTCTTACATCAGGTAATTTTGTGTGCAGTCTCTTCTAAAATGAACTAAACTTGAATTTTTTTTCCTTTTTTTGTATGTCTCTCTAAACATTATCTAGAATACAAGTGTACTTTAACTTGTATATATTTATTTAATTTACTCTCAGGACACTATTAGCATTTATGATTAACTTACCAGGAACTTAAAATTTTTAATGACTCATTTTCTAGAAGGAATGTTAAAATAAACTCACCACAAGTCCTTAAACTATAAAAGTAAAATAATGCTTCTGAAATATAAATCCTTTTCAGGTCCAGGGTATATGTAACACCATTGATCCTGACTTGGTATGGATTTTAGTTGGTATAGATTAACTGTGCTTTAATCTGCTTAGGTTCTGATTCTCTTCTATTTTCCTATTCCCTTTGATAAAGTCAAATGAGTTTGGGTAGATCTGTCTCTGAGCTTGTAAGTTAAGTAGTCACTAAGCAAAACAAGAAGGAGGGAGAGTTGTGCAATTGGCATTGATTTTCAGTAACACTTCTGGGCCACTGTAGGTTCAAGAATGAGTTCCTAAAGAAAGACTTGAAACCCCATCCCAGGAACAAAGCAGAAGGTAGGATCCTCAGGAGAATAATGAGTCCAGCACTCTTCTGGCTAGTTCAACACACAACTGTAGCAGGGCCCTGGGTGACACAGCCTCTTGCCCACTCTCTCATAAGGCTTGGTTTCACTCTCAAATTTAGGTGTCCACAAGGCGCAGTATCAGCTTCTCATCTATGATCACTACCTCTTGTATTCTTATGCTTCCATTCAGATTAATGTCTGTTCAATGAATATTTTAGGATAATAGCAAATATTGATTCTGGATATAATTTTTAAAATCAAATTTTAAGTAAATGAATGTGATTTATAAAAAATGCATAGCCTTCTTTAAAGTTTTGGTTCAATTATAAGAAAATAATTAACTTTAAAGTTATAAAGTAATTACAAATTAAAAGCTTTAAGAGGCTGAAGAACTGAACGATGTCATTTTCCAAAGGTAATAGTGCTTCAGAATTTACCAAAAGCTTTTGTCATTTTATGCATAACTTCAGGGAAAAAGAAATACCACTAGTGTTGCTAAACCAATAATTCTTTATACTATAAGTAGATTATTGTGGCCACTGTTAGGAGACTGCAGAAAGCAGAAAAAATAAAGCAGAGAAGAAAGAGATCCCTCCCAGTAGAAACATTGTGCTGTTAGGAGCAATGCCCCATTCATGAAAATCAGGGCTTTGACAAATTCACCGCTAGCTTGTTTGAATGACTACTCTGTTTTGACAAATAGCATAAGTCATCTGAATGAAACTCATTCTGCTGACACCAATTGTGGATTTTTTTTGGTCATTGTGAGTTGCTGAAAGGGAAAAAAGAATAGTAGCTACTAATAAATTCATCATGTCAGATTTTTGAACCTGGAGAATATACCGGTTTCTTTCTATTTCTTTATGGCTTGAATGTTTCAGACGTTGATTGTAAAAATAGCTTCTTTTGAACACCCCTCCTTCTGTGCATCCCTTTGTATTTGATACTGCACATTTTTCTGTTTGGATCTGGACTTGTATAATCTATCTCCTGCATCAGAGCTGGGCTTGTGACTTGATTTGGTTGATAGAATGCAGGGTAGTCATGGTGTGGCATTCTGGGCCTAACCCTCCAGAGGCATGCATGCTGCCACTCTCTTGAAACCCTGCCAATTTCCCTTGGGAGCGATCCTTGCTCTGGCCATGCTAGACCAGCCAGCCCCTTCCGACTTCTCTCCTGAGCACACTAACATCAGCCACGTGTGACTTAGATCTGCAGAACCTTCCCAAGACTCAGGCTCATGAGGAAGAATAAAATGGTCATAGCTTTAAAACTCAAAGTTATGGGTGTTTGGTTACACAGAAATAAATTCTTCAGTGAACTTCTGACTTTCATGGTTTTAAATCTCACATTTTGTATTTCACAAATATTTATTACAATCCACCAACTGCCTAGAATTCTGCAAGATACTCCAGAGGAAATAGAAATTGTGGGTGAATAGGACTTTAACCCAATTAACATAATTCTTCAAGAACAATACATGTCCTGGGAAATTCATTACATTTATACAAACTTCATATTTTCTTACTTCATGAAAATTCCCTCATTGCTAATCTAGAATGCTACCAAGACTGATTTCTGAAGATCTTTAGGAATATACCCATCCTAGGATCTTTTTAAATAGACCCATTAGAAACTACTTCTTGGAAGTCAAATCCTAGAAAGTATAAATTCTATAAATTATAAATGAAAAAAGATAATTTAATAAAAGATAAATATAACCAAAATTTATTTTGAAAGTCCTCATCTTAAATTATTTTGGCATGAGTTTGTAATAAAATATGAAAAATTAAGTTATGTATATTTTATTTCTTAAAATTTTAAATATTGTGCTGCTATTGTTTGAGGTTTAAGTCTGATACCATTTCTTTCATTATCATTGTGTCAAGAATGACAATTCCCAGCAATAGGAGCATGCTGGAAAGATAAAGTAAGACTTTTTTTGCTAGGAAATTATGTTCATTCAATCAGACTTACTAGATACCCCAATACTCACTAGATACCCCAATACTTGCAGAGACTCACTTACAAAACTTTTGATCATTATATAACTACCTTAAATGCAAAACAGATTAGTCTTGCAAAAGCCCTAAACTGCCCAATTACAAAAATGTCCCTGATAGAAATTGCCCTCACTATGCTGTGTTACTAGGGAAATGTAGCCATTCCAAAGAGGGCAAAGGAAGTAACATAATGTTCAGCAGGAGAGAGAAAAGAGAGTGAATGCTATAGAAAATAGACTGAGCTAGAAATAAGAAATAAGGAAATTCCAAATTTAGCGCAATTCCTCCCCTTTTCTGGAATCCTAAGCAAACTATAGAACTTTTCTAAGCATATGTTTGCTGTGTTTTATGGTACTTTTATTTTTTATTTATTTATTTATTTATTTTTTTGCGGTACCGGGGATTGAACGCAGGGGCGTTCTACCTCCGCGCTATGCCCCCGGCCCTATTTTTTATACTTTATTTTGAAACCGGTCTCACGAAGTTGCAGAGGGCTTCACTAAGGAGAGAGAGAGAGAGGGAGAGAGAGACAGGGAGAGAGAGAGCGAGAGAGCTGAGGCTGGCCGTGAACCCGGATCCTCCGGTCTCCACCTCCCAAAGTACTGGGATTACAAGCGTGCGCCACCATGCCCGGTGTTGTTTTATGGTATTTTTAAAAGAGCAACACACAACAACATATAAAATATCTTTAGTATTCACAATTAGAAAATACCTTTTCTTAAGTATGTATTCTTAAATTTCTCTACAACCTATCAACTCCAAATCACAACTTCCTGCATATAACACAGATGGCTTAAAACTGATAAACATATACATATTCCAAAAAACTTATTTAGCTCTCTATTTTATTTAAAGTTCAAAATCATGTGCATATCCTACCCCCCCACACACACATTCAGACATTGGTATAGTCAACCATGCGCAGATGCACAGGCACTGCCTCCAACCAAGGGCCTAAAATTACTCAGACAAATGTTTTTCTTATTCTTATATATATATTTATTTTTGTTTTTTTTATTTTGTTGTGTGTGGCACTGGGGATTGAACCCTGGGGCATTCTACCTCTGAACTACACCCCCAGCCCTATTTTATTTTTATTTGGAAACAGGGTCTCGCTAGGTTGTTGAGAGTCTCACTACTTGCTGAGGCTGTTCTCGAACCTGCAATCCTCCTGTCTTAGCCTCCCAAGTACTGGGATTACAGGCTTGTGCCACCACACCTGGCGTGTAGTTGTTTTTAACAATACAACTGATTGTGGCACTAAATTCTACATGGATTGAAACAGTCTGGATTATTCCCTTTTATATCTTCATAACAACATAGATCATATCATCAATGTAATTAGTGTGAACATGGGAATTTTTAAGAAAAAGTTGAAGTTCTTGGCATAATGAATGAAGGGCATAAGACAGGAAATGTGGCCAGGAGAATGTCAAAAAGGAACAATTTTGAAATGATCTTGGGAAAAGCTTTCATTTGCAATAATGATTTTTATTTCTTGCCTAGGGCTGAACGTGTGGCAATTTAAATATGTACAGAACTTATTTGCCTCTCAATTATTCAGAACACCTTTTTTCATACTTTTAATTACAATTTCCTGCGTGGCATTTGTTAGGAGTTTCAAATACTTTTAAGTGAAGGATAGATAATTGAGCAGAAACTCGGTTGTACAAAGTATATTACATATCTAGCATCGGCTTGAGTGTTATTTGTCATTCCTAACAAAAGCGGATTCACCATGGAATTGTGAGAAATTTACTTTTCTGGGTAGATTTTGGTATCTCTGGTTCATGTAAAAGCAGGAATTAATATGAGATAATGACTCAAGAATATTTCAGTCTAATCACTATGATTTAAGGGGTTTTAAGCTTTGGGAATGAGCAAAGGATTTTACACTTGAGAGCAAGGAAGTCAGCAATCCAGTGGGTGTCCTGGAATAAACCACTCTATAGTTTCCTATGATTACAGTCACTCATAGGCTTCTTAATAACCAGAGACTCTGCAGCACAGTGCAAAATGGCTATGAATGTACTCAGGTATACATAACTATTTTGTAAAATGACTTTTGTACAGCATGTAATTTCTTCAGGCGAAGACATTTAATGTATTATGTGTGGTACCTAGGAAGAGAACTTTTCACAAACGCCATCTGCACTCTGCCATTCTGAGATCTTAACAAGAGCCTTTACAATGCAGGGGTGTGGAGCATTGGCACATTTTGTTCATTTTAGTGCTTTTTCATAATGGTTGCTATGTTCATCAGAATATAAATTTTCACAATTAAAATATGAGCTAAAGTCCTTCTCATTGTGCAAATCAGCATGTTCAGCAGGCCTACCAGTAAAGCTTTGGAGGTAAACAACAACAACAACAAAATACCTTCAGGAAGCTTTGCTTTTAAATGTAATGGGAAATAGGATTTAAATAATGATTTGGGCTAAAGATAAGAGTCAGAAGTCAAGATGAACAGAAAAAAAATTCTAAAAAATGTTTTACATATACACTACATATTGTAAAACATAAAATAACTACTTTAAAATTAAATTGAAAATATTAAATTAGCCTAGTATAAGTTTACAACTAAAACACTGTAATGAAAAGACTTTTAAAGGGTTTACAGTTCTTTATTCTTTAAAAGAATAGGTAGGGATTACTGGCCTGTAGCTAGCTACTCTCCACACATGGATACAAAGTTCCAAGGCCGGGCATGGTAGCACACGCTTGTAATCCCAGTACTTTGGGAGGCAGAGACCGGAGGATCCGGGTTCGCGGCCAGCCTCAGCTCTCTCTCTCTCGCTCTCTCTCTCCCTGTCTCTCTCTCTCTCTCTCTACTTAGTGAGGCCCTCTGCAACTTCCTGAGACCCAGTCTCAAAATAAAGTCTAAAAAATAGGGCTAGGGGTGTAGCGCGGAGGTAGAACACCCCTGGGTTCAATCTCCGGTACCGCAAAAAAAA
>PVJS01007132.1:12011-57314 GCA_004027185.1 Glis glis | reverse complement strand
AAGGAAGGAAGGAAGGAAGGAAGGAAGGAAGGATCCAATCTGTTATAACTTATTAATAAGACTTCTCCAGAGAAATAGAACAATAGAAGTCTGTGAGTGTGGATGTGTGTGTGTGTGTGTGTGTGTGTGTTTTGGTTTGGATTTAATATGTCCCTCAAAGCCCATGTGTTAGGTAATACAGCCAGGTTTAGAGGCAGAGCTTGGCTGGAGGAGTTGGGTCACTGGGGGCATGGCCTTGGGGACAGTATCTGTCCCCTGCTTCCATCACCATTGAGTTGATAGGGGCTTTTCCTCTTCTTTTATGTCCTAAAGGCCTGCCACAACCCTTTCTGCCACCTCAATGGCTGACCACGGACTGACCTCTGAAACCTCTGGAATAGTGAGCCCTAAGCAAACCTTCCTCTAAATTGTGTTTGTTGAGTGTTTTGGTAACAGCAATGAAAAAGCTGAGCAAAACAATAGAAGTATATGATGGGGGGCTGGAGAGAGGAAATTTATTATGGAATTGGTTCACTTGATTTTGATTTCAGAGGCCAAAAAACCCCATAATCTGCTGTCTGCAAACTGGAGGACCAGGAAAACCAGTGGTGTAGTTCAGTCTGAGTTCAAAAGCTTCAAACCAGGAGCAACAACTCCAAGGGCAGGAGAAAAGGGAAGTCTCAGCTCAAAGAGAGTGCCTTTGCCCTCCAGTTGCCTTTTTGTTCCATTCAGGATTCTCAAGGAGTGTAAGATGCTGGCTCACATCAGTGAAGGTGGATCTTCTTAACTCAGTCTATTGATTACAATGCTAATCTCTTCCAGAAACGCCATCAAAAGCACACCCAGAAATAATGTTTAACCACCTATCTGGGCATCCCGTAAGCCTGTCAAGTTGACACACAACATTAACCATTATAGGAATTTTATTAGAAACATGTTAAACTTAAAAATTAATTGGGGAGGAATTGGAATTTATAAAAAAATCAACCTCTCCAAATAGAAATGAAATATGTAAATCTACTTAGTTAAGTCTTTTTAAGTCAATAAAGTTTTTTTCTAAGAAAGGTCTTAAGAAAATATAATTTTAAGAAGATCCATTTACAATAGCATAAAAACTATTTTTGGAACTTTGTAAAATATCTACAAATCTCTAAACTGTAGCTATTATGCTTGTATATGCACAAATGTTTGATAATTATTTACCTTTTACATGAACATCTTCCTAAAAACTTGCTTGCTGATTTTAATTGTTTTTGAGATATAAACATATTGCAAATAATGATCACCTGTCTCTTATATCACAATGTTTATACCTGTCTTATTAAATTTGTTAGGACCTTTAGAAAAATGTTACATAATATATGTTAAGGTATAGATAATGTATAAGCAATACTTTAATGTAGATCATATTTACTCTTTTTCTGAAAACACTTGAGATATCCTTAGTTAAGCATGCATGTTATTTGTTTGTTTGATAAAATTTCTTTACCAAAACAAAAAAATTACTTCATATCTATTTTTAAATTTTTATGCATATATACATGTATATGTGTTTTATCAGAAATAGATGTTGAAAATTTCTCTCTTTTGACATGTATTCAGATAATCATATGGTTTCTTTGCTTTAGTAATGAAAAAGGGAATACATTTCATTAATTTTTCAAAATATGCATTACATGAATAAATGGATAAATTAAAATGTCTGCATTCTTGGAGCAAATCCTAATTGTTTATGATTTTTATACATTATTATATTTTATTTTCTCATATCATATTTACTATATTTGTACAGATATTCTTTTTGTTTGTCTTTTTGTGGTACTGGGGATTGAACCCAGGGGCATTCTACCTCTGAGCTACACCCCCAGCCCTATTTTATTTTTTTATTTTGAAACAGACCCTCACTAAGTTGCAGAGGGCATCTCTAAGTTGCTGAGGTGAACTTGCGATCCTCCTGTCTCAGCCTCTCAAGTACTGGGATTACAAGCACAAATCACCACACCTGGCTACCCCAGATATTCCTAAATGAGGCTAGTCTGTACTTTACTGTGTGTTATTTTGGTCAGACTTTGGTATGAGGGTTAGACTAGATTCTAAATAACGTCTCAAATCATTTTTCTTTAAATTTTTTAAAATTACACTCCTATTCACATCCCTAACAGGTTCCTCCCTATCTGAGCATAGAGCTCCTCTGTATTAGTTGTCTATAGCTTTGCCATAAATCACCCCAAATTTTAGTGTCTGAAAAAAACAAACACATGTTTCCTTTGTTTCTGTGAGTCAAGAATTCAGGACCCATTTAGCTAGTTGTTATGGTTCATTGTCTCTCATAAGATTATAATCAAGATGTTGCTTGGGATGTGGTTATCTGAAGACTGGAGCTAGAATAATCTTCCAAGACCACTCCTGTGGCTGTTAGCTGGAGGACTCCGTTCCTTACCACAGACGTCTGTCTCTCCACAGTGCTGCTAGAGTGTCCTTGTGACGTGGTGGTCAGCTTCTCCCAGGGTAAGTGATCCATGAGAGTGAAACCACAATATCCATTATGGCCTGTCTCAGAAGTCACATACCTTGTCACTCCTGCCATACTCTCTTGGTCATGAACACAAACTCTGATGCAATGTGGGAGGATGACACAAGAATGTGAACGTCAGGAGAGATGGATCACTGAGGGACCATTGTGGAGGCTGGGTGCCACACCTCCGTCTCTTTTCTTTTTATTTCCGATTCCCTTCTCTGAAACACTCCTCCTTGTGTTCAGAAAAACACTGTCTGTGAAGCTATTGCAGCTAAGACTTTATAGGTCAAATGAGTCTCAGTCTTCATCTTAAGTGCTGCCTTGGTGGATTATGTATTTACACACAGGTGTGCCATCCCCATGACCAGAGGCAGCTTTCTACCTGATGAGTTGGGGTGGATTGCTGTTTGGATGATTTTGATCATCCAAATGATCAAACGTTGAAATGACTCCACCTTCCATTTGGGAAGTATTTGGGAATACTTGTTTGAAAAGTGTTGTGCCTCTGGTGAGGGAGGATTTCCCCACAGATTCTCTCTTTCAGGGGAACATGGAGTTAAACATCAAACTGGGAACTCCTTTGGTGATGGTATTAATTCAGGTCAGGTATGTATAATGGTGGCCTATTTTTGAAAAATTTCCCTGTGGGCATCCTCGTTCAGAACGAAGATGGCAAGAAGAAAAGTAAACACTCCGGGGGAGGTGAAGAGGGGAAGAGAAGTGTCGTTTTGCTTTAGTTGAGCTCTTTTCTGCTCCCTGCTGAGAATATCAATATCACAGCATAAAAAATTGTTTGTGATGATATAAGTTGAGTTAGTCCCTCCTTCTTCCCATTCTGTTTTCCTTATAACTGTTTTACTTGAAAACAACCTCTCTAAGACAGTGTTTATATAGGTCCTTGTATTAGTTTATTTGCCTGACTTAAACTGATTATTTTTAACTGACTTAAAAGCAAGATTGTTTTTAACTGACATAAAAGATTATTTTTAAACTATGTCTACCAATTTTTATTTATTATTTTTAATGGTGCAGAGAAAATTTACTTTCTTCAGATTCTTTGATCTGATACAATTTTCATTCCTCCAACCTATCCTGAATTATGATAACTCCTTCAGAATATTTCCCTTTAGTCTACATCCTTGAAAACTTCTCTGGATTATTCTCTCTGTTGTGAAAAGAGCCCTGTCTTATCTGAAAGTTTCTTTGTCCCTCTTGGTGTCTCAGATTTTTATCTTACCAACTTTGTTTCCACACCCACCCTTTCAACCTTTTACATCATAACTGAGCATTAATCAGAATTAGAATCATAGAGAAAATTTTTGAAAGGGAAACTTCAAAGAAGAGTTACTGGATAAGATGAACTGAGATGCTGGTGAAATTTTCTGATTTTACTAATATGCCTCCAGTCATTTACAAAAGTCCCTCCCAACTTAGATACTTTGATTCTGTAACCTTTATTTGCTTGTTTGTCTTTGGCTCAAAACCATTTTTCACATGAATTCTTTTAAGTAAGGCAGATTGAAAACTAAGTCATTTTCATTGATAACAAATACACAATTCATATTCTCACATACAGGAGTTCTTCTTACCCTAACTGTCCGCTCCCTTTCACCGTGACCCTGGGGTTGGGAGAGGGTGCTTCCTAGATCTCCCGATAACCTGCAGAATGTAGTTTAGAAACCACTGGATGGGATACACTCTGAGCTCTCTCCCTGCTCTAAAATTTTGTGCAACCATAATTGCCCCCCCCCGCTTTTTTCCCTCTCCACCTTTCTACACTATAGCCATCTGTTATGGACTAAATGCTTGTCTCCAAAATTCATATGTTGATGCCCTAGCCCCCTGGGTGATGGTTTTGGAGATAGGATCTTTGGGAGGTAATTAGGATTAGATGAGGTCAGGGTGGGGCCCTCATTGTGGGATTAGTGTCCTTATAAGAAGAAATCAATCTCTCTCTCTCTCTCTCTCTCTCTCTCTGTCTCTCTCTCTCTGCCAAGTGATGACACAGAAAGAAGGTGGCTTTCTATAAGCCAGGAAGAAAGCCCTCACCAGGACCCAACCATGCTGGCACCCTCATCTCAGACTGATAGCCTCCAGAATCATTGGGGAGGAAAAAGTTTCTGTTGTTAAGCTACCCAGTTTATGGTATTTTGTTATGGAGCCCAAGAAGCTCAGCTCCTCCAGACCACACCCCTAAGATCACATTCATATCATCCTCCTCTGACCTTTCATGGTCCTGGAAAAGTATAGAGTTTTCAAGTAATAGGCTATATTCCAATTTGGAGCATAGAATTGGTGGGGGGAAATGGTAAGACAACTGGGTTCAGATCATGAACTGTAGTAATGATCTGGTGAGTCTGAAGTGACATCATTAGCAAGGTATCCCCAAATCAACCAGCTTATCTATGAAATGATTTTACAGGTCCCTTTTAATTCTAGCATTCTGGAGTTGTTTATGGTCTGATGCAGAGAACAGAGTGAAATGAACTGAGGGAGAGCCAGGGGCAGGGATGGAGTGTTACATCCCTAGTCTGTGAGCTCCATGAAGTAGATGTCATAAAAAAGCAATGACTGTCCTAACATCTTTCCTTTGAACTTCTATGACATGTCTAATTGGGTCTTCCATTTTTCCATAGGATTCAGAGTCTGAAATCACCTATAGGAAGCATGCATTTAACAGATGGTGCTTTTGAACTCTTGGCTCCTCTTAGAATTTTTCTCACAATCTTCATTTATCGATTTGTCTATCCTTGAACATTTTAAAACATTTGTCTAGCATGTTTAACTTTTTCAAGACACTTTCACGCTCCCATTTTATATTTATTATAACTTGATGATGGAACAGAAATTATCATAATTATTATCTTTGTTTTAAAAAATGAGGAACTTGAGTGCCTAAAAGGTTAAATGACTTGCTAAGATTAGAAATAATAACTAATATTAATGGCAGAACCATAACTGAAAAGCGATGAACTGAGCATTAATAGACTAGGATGACAAATGTATGTTCATATCGCTAATAGAATTCTGGGGGTATAGTCTCCTCCCTACCACTATACCTGCTTCCAAATTAGAATTGCATTATTCTAGTAAATTCATAGTCCACTTGCTTTGAAAATTTCCACCTGAAAGAAGATTTTTCTGGCCTAATCATTTTTGCTTCTCAAAATGCAGATTTGGGGAAAACTGGACATTTTGGGTGGCCTAGAAGTTGGCACAATAAGAACAAAGTAGATTTTCAAAGTTGGTTGGAAGCAACTAGGCCAAGAGAATATGGTAACCAGATTGTACACCTCTAAAATACATTCCTATTTAAGAAAGAAAAACTTTCTAAATCAGCTCAAAGCAAAGATGGAAATAAAAGTCTTATTGCCAAAACTCCAGCCACCACAAAGTCTGTTCAGCTCCTTCAAAGTCTGCTCAGCAACGTGAAGGAGTGTGTCTCCCATCAGGCCTGAATGCTGGGCTCCGCCCTCCACGGCTATAGTTTGTCTTGCATAGACAGAACTCTGGCACCTTCTAGAAGGTTCCACGTCTGGAAGCAAGAAGCCAGGGTGGGGTGGGAGAGGCTGGGACCTGCTGACATCAAGCCTGGCTCCTCCCAGACTGCAGCAAGTACCAGAAACTCCCTTTTGCAGCTGTGCAAAGGCCTTGCAGAGCTGCGACACGCCCACGGTCACTCTAAATCCAGAGTTCCATTGGCCATGTTCGGGGTGTGGGGGGTGGGAGAAGTAACTATTTCCCAGTTGACTTTTTTTCAGTCCCACAAAATGAAAAGGAAACCTGAAGTTTAAATAGAATGCCCTTTCCCATTCATGCTTTGGAGTTTCCATGCTCCTTCCTCTTCAGCCTGGTGAGAGCAGAGTTGGCTGGCTAAGGGCTTTTCTTCCAGTCTGCTAAAGGACAACCCTGGAAAGTTGGCTCTCTGGCTGTTTCTGAATAATATGCATCTGCTCCAGGCTTCAGGCATACCTCCTCACTATTCTCAGTGGGATGGGGAACATTAGGAGTCTAGTTTAGAGGCTCAGCTTGGAGAGGGAAAGGGAAAGGAGAAAACTGATCAGATTTGCCCCAGGTCTTAGGAGAGCCTGGTGTCCTCACTAGTCAGGAAATACACTGGACTTCTCAGGCACCACCTCTGAGGGAACCCCAGCCCAGTCCCGTGGGAGAAATGGAGGCCGTTTTCCTCGGTGGGGATGAATGGTGGAACCTGCGCCTTTCATTGGAGCTCAGGTAGGGAAGGGGTGAAAAACTGTGCTAAGAGTTCAAGATCAAGAGTTTTTTTTTTTATAAGCCGGGCGTGGTGGCGCATGCCTGTAATCCCAGTACTTGGGAGGCTGAGACAGGAGGATCCTAGATTCGAGGATAGCCTCAGCAAGTAGTGAGACTCTCATCAACCTAGCGAGAGCCTGTTTCCAAATAAGAAATAAAAAATCGGACTAGGGGTGTAGCTCGGAGGTAGAATGCCTCTGGGTTCAATCCCCAGTACCACAAAAAGAAAAAAAAAAAAGATTTTTTTACCCCTGTAAATCCCAGGGGTTCTTGGGTATGTATTGGAATAATCTATGGAGCCTTCTATAAATACAAATGCCATATGTCAAACCCAAGTATAGTAATTCTGTAGGAAGGGGCTTCAAGGGCCTTTACTTAGCTTTACTTTCTGCAGTTTTAGAAGTTTCACAGTAATTCTCATGCAAGGGGTCCATATGTTTGCCAGTTTTCTCGACTGGGATATATATCAAAACCACCCTTAAGGACAAAACTCTAAAATCGCTGAAAGAAAAAATTCTTTTAAGTGGAAATCTGCAGCACAAAGGTGAAAAGATAAGAGCCAGCCTAGGTGTCCATCAAAAGATGAACGGATCACAAAACTATGGCATAAACACACAATGAAATTTTAGCCAGCCATAAAGAAGAACAAAATCATGTCATTTGCAGGAAAATGGATGGAACTCGAGGATACTATGCTAAGCGAGATTAGCCAGTCTCCAAAAACGAATAGATGTATGTTTTCTCTTGTATGTGGAAGGTAGAGAGAAATTTGGAAATAAGAGTAACATCTGCTAGAAGAGCAGAGACTCCAATGGAGTGTTGGAGGGAGTTTAGGGAAGGGAGGAGGGGACGAAGATGTAAAGAGTGTAACAGTTGAAATTGTGCTAAGTATGGATACAAGATTACCAATTCTAATCTCAAAGACATCTATGGGGAGGGGTGGGAAAGAAGAAGCTGAGGGCGGAGAGGGTGGGATCCAGAGGGAAGTGCTCCACGACTTGTGTGCATGTGTGTGTCTATCACTCTGTACCCCAATATGATGTATAATTACAATGCACCAAAAAAAAGTATATAGAAAATGTAAAGAGATGGTCATTTACAAAAGACTGAAGGATATAAAACCAGGAAGAGTTGCAGTATGCAGTAAGAAACACTTCATTTGTAGAAAAATGGATCAGGGTAGTTATTTCTAAGAAAGCTACCTGGGTACAGGGGATTGAACCCGGAAGCATTCTGTCTGCAAGCTACATCCTCAGTCCTTATTTTTTATTGTGAAAAGGGTATCCCTAAATTACTGAGGGTCTCAATAAATTGCTGAAGCAGGCCTCGAACCTGCAGTCTTCCTATCTCAATCCCCCAAGTACTGGGATTACAGATGTGCACCACCATACCTGGCATGAGTTCTCACTTTAAATAGTATTACCCACATTTCAATGTATTCTGGTTGTTAAGACTTTCGTTTATGCGTTCAGTAGATACTATTGACCACTTAGTCTGTGCTAGTCAGAGTACCAGTTGCTAGTGGGATAGTGACGATGCCCCAGAACTTTCTCTCTGACAATTTCTCATCACCTTATTTTTACCTGGTCTTAGTTCTGCATTTAGAATTTTTCTATATGGTAGAGAAGTTGTGTTCTGCAGCCCTGGATCTACATCCTTCACCTTAGAAATGCTAAGAAAAGAAGGTGCTTCTTTGAATCAACTGCTTGGGTCACATGTCCAATCAAGGCAGATGGTGTCTTCCAAAGATAGCCACACTGATACATTTATTCCATTCCATATGTTCTTCCCACAATGTGACTGACACATTTCTCACCAAGAGAGATGTTCTCTGCTTGTGAGTCTGGGGCTGTCATGACCCCAACCCAACAGAATACTGAAGAAATGGTGACTTGTAACCTTTGAGGCCAGGACATAAAGAGGAGATGGCGGCATACACACTCTTTCTCTTGGGAGAGTCATCTCTATGTCACAGGCTCCATGTTGTAAGGAACTCCAGGCCACACAGAGAGGCAACATGTGGGTGCTCCAGCTGACAGCCGGGACACATATGAGTGATCGGGCCTCTGTGTGATTTCAGCCCCCAGCCTTCAACGTTTCCTAGCTGGGGCCCCACACACTGCGCAACAGAAACAAGCCATCCTGCCCCGAATTCCTGACTCACAGCACCCATGCGCACTAATAAATCATTTGTGTTTTAAGTCACAAAATTTTTAATAATTTCTTAGGCAGCACTAGATAAGAAAATATCTCCATGAATCAGGGGAGCAAATGTATTACAGAAGAAGAAAGAGATGTGAAAGATTGCTAGGTAGGTAAGAGGAACAGACACTACAATCCACTATGATTATCCTAGGATAAGTTAATGTTCTGTGAATATTACCAAGACAAAATGAGAGATGATACATATGTATATGCATATATGTGTACATATATATGAACTATATATTTCGAAATATATTTTCAAATACACATACATCCTTATATATGAAAACTTGAAGCCAATATCACTATTATCAACAGTATATTGAAAAAGATCCTGATTTTCCTCTCTAGTTCCATTTACTGCATCATGAACAGGTCATTATTTTAAAGGTAATATATATTTATTTTCTATATTTATTATTTAGGTATCGATTCCCAATTCAGCAAGGACTAGAATATGGTATTTCAAAAGTGTTACAAAGGAAGTTTCAGGCACAGGTTGAATTTTAGATATATAACTTAGGAGACTCTGAGCTTGGAAGTTGCTTCTGGACAGAGGTTTTTGTGAAGCTCTTCAAGTAAAGACCCTCCATGGAGGTGGAGTCAGAGACCATTTTAAACACTTGCTGCCCAGCAAAGTTCTCCTCTGCTCGTTCCTATTCAGAGCAGGCCAGAAAGCATGTGCATTCGTCTGCTCTGTGTCATGATAAATTTGCATAACTGCAAACCAAATCTTAATTCCTCATTATCAAAAGAAAGTATGCTTTCTGGGAATTCCCAGTGGGTTTTTTTTTTTTTAGTTTTGATATTTTAAAGATAGTCCAAGTTTATTGTTTTTATTTTTTGTAGATGATGAAAATTCCCATTTGTGAAAATCTGTAAAACACAGAAAGGGGGGCTATAAATTAAGCAATATCTAAGATGTGCTCTTTCTCTCTTTAAAAAAAATTCTCTCTGCAATCAATTTAAGTGATGGCTGCCAGAGAGATCAGATATGGGGTTCCAGGATTAGGAGCTCAGATAGGAAATAGTAATGGTGGCTTCATCAGGACTTAATTGAGGAGAAAAAAATAAGAAAGTGAACATTGGAATTTTGTGTCTCTGAGAATGGTGGGGTTTGGCAAGAGGGAAAAGGAGAAATTCGCTGACTCCCAGTTCTCAGGTGGCATGGAGGTCACAATATTGAATACATTCTCTGCCTCTACTTCCTTTCAAACACTGAGAGATTGCCAATGAAGGACGACACTGCTCTGTCCCTCTCTTAAATGAAATTTCTCATCTAAATCCATATGACAACAGAAGAAAGACAGCCCAGTAACTGGGAACAATAGATCTTTCCTGAGTACCCCCTGTGTGGTTTATAGAAAATTGGGAGACTGGCTGTAAGAATGCCCTTGTCTTCTCCTGTGTGGCACAATTAGTGTTCATGAAGACGGCTTGGATTCTCTCAGTCCACAGAAGTGGCCCTCAGGCCTCTTCCTTGACTGTTGGATTTGATGCAAATGAAGGAGCTCTTTGGAGTGCTTCTGGTCCATCCACTGCGGGTGAGAACTCCTAGTGGCTAGTGCTCAAGCTGCTTAATCTCAACACATAAAATACTTTGGAAAATTCCACTGAAGGATGATTAAGCATTTAATATAGAACACTGGACACTGAAACTTAATCGTGCAAAGGATATTCGGGATTGTGTCTATAATGGGCCAAGCATGTTTCCCCCTCCCCAATTCATATGTTAAAGCCCTAACCCCCAATACCTCAGGCTATGACTGAATTTGGAGATAAGGTCTTTAGAGAGATAACAGAGTTGAAATGAGGTCATTGGAGTGGGCCCCAAGCCCATATGACTTATATTCTCATAAGAAGAGGAAATTTGACAAAGACATGCACACAAGGAAGAGAATGTGGAGACATAAGGAGAAAATGGCCACCTACTAGTTAAAGATTGCTGCAATACCAGGAGCAAGGAAGATTCTTCTCCCCAGAGCTGTCAGAAAAGACATGCTCTGTTGACACCAGACTTCCAGCCTCCAGATCTATGACAGAATACATTTCTGTTGGTTAAGCCACCTGGGCTGTGACAATTTGTTATGGCAGTAGAGCAATACAGTGTCCCAGGAAATATCTTCTAAGAAGCTCTCCTCTGTGGAGGAGGAGAGTCTCTCAGGTCAGTGGAGAAGGGAGTAGGGACTGGGGAGGAGGTGACTGGGCTCCACTCTCTACTTCAACCCATGTTAGTGTTTTTATTAAAACTATACACTAACATCCAAGAAGAGCTTTGTATCTATTAAAGATGCCATGGTTTTAATGTGTCTCTCGAATTTCATGTGTTGGAAACATAACCCCCAAAGTCATATATGTTAATGGAATTCCAGAAGTGAGACTTTGGGGGGTGATCAGGTCACCAAGGTAGAGTAATCTATTGCTGAATTAATGGATTATCATATGAGTCTCTTTATTTTCAAAGTGAGCTCTCCCTGGTTTGCCTGTTCTGTCTCACCATAAGATACCCTTCACTACCTCAGGACTCCACAGAAGGCCCCCACCATCAAAAAGGCCCTCATCAGATGTAACCCCTTGACCTTTGACCTCCACCATGAGCTGAATAAATGTTCTTTATATTGTGTTCTTCGGTTAGAGCAACCAAAAATGGATTTAATACAGAAAATTGGTACTGAGAAATGAGGCTGTTGCTATCCAAATACCTGAAAATGTGAAAGTGGTTTTGGAACTGGATAATGATCAGAAGATGGAAGAACTTAGAGGAACAGGCTAGGAAAAAAACCTATATTGCCATGAAGAAGCATTAAAAGGGGGAGAACTGGTGAGGGCTTGGAAAACAAGAAGACAGATTAAGTCTGGAACTTGGAAATATCTTAAGTGGATGTGACCAGAATACCAATAGAAATATGGACATTAAAAGTTATTCTGATAAAGCCTCAGGCAGAAATGTGGAAGAAGGTATTGGAAACTGGAACAAAGGTCATGCCTGTCCTAAAGCTGAAATGAACTTGGCTGCACTGGGCCCAGGCCCTGGGGCTTGATGGCATGCAGGACGTAAGACTGATGAACGAGTATATCTGGCAGAAGAAATTTATAAGCAGCAAAGCATTCCAGCTGTTGTCATGCTGCTTTTAACTGCTTACAGTGAAATGAAGGCACAAAGAGATGACTTACCGATTGAATTTATAATTAAAAGTGAAATAGAGTGGAGCAATTTGAAAAATTCTCAGCCTGGACACGTGGTCAAGAATAAAAGAGCCCTTTCAGGAAAGGAAACCAAGGGTATGGCAGAGAGGTGTTTGCTAAGATTAGGATTAACAGAAGTAATCATCAATACAGTGGAGAAGGAACTTGAAGGTCTTTCAGAGATTTATGAGTCTGCTACTCCCACCACAGGCCTAGAGCTCTAGAAGGGCAGGCCAGTTCCCGCGTGCCCTTCCAGTGTTCATGGCCCAGGGCCACCCGGGGACTCTGCTTCCTGCATTCTAGTGCAGCACTCTCCAGCCACTCCAGCTGTGGCTCTGGCAGCGCCAGGTATGACACAACCTGCCACTCTGGAGGGCACACATTTTAAACCTTGATGTCCATGTGGTATTAATTCTCCAGCCACACAGAACGTAAGAGCCGTGCCTCCACCTAGAACTAAAAGAACACCTTTGTCTACTTGTCTAGGGCAGAGCCACTAAAGACTGTTCCCAACAGGGCAATGCCTGGTGGAGCCACTGGGACAGAGCCTCTGCCAAGATCCCAGAACTGGAGAGTTCTGTGCAGTGCCAGCGAAGGAGAGCTATAGATGCGAGACTCCTACCTGCCAGAACCGAAGTGTGGGCTGAGCCCGGAAAAGTCAAAGGGGAGGAGCTGCCCGACAGCTTGGGGGCCCAACCCTGCACCAGCACAGGGACCAGGACATGGAGGCAAGGAAGATTATTCTCGAACCTTAAGACTAATGTGGTTTTTCCCTGTTGGGTGTTTTACTTACTTGGGGCCTGTTACTTCTTTCTTTTTGCCCATATCTCTCTTTTGAACTGAGAATGTCTATCCTATGCATTTTGGAAGTAGATAAGTATTTGATTTCAAAGGCTGAAGTACATTTTTCACAGGTGTGCTTTGAGTCGCACTCCTATCAGATTCAGGGAGACTGGACTATGGACTTTTGAGTTGGTGCTGGAATGAGTTAAGACTTTGGACTGTTGAGGTGGAATGAATGTATTTTGCATGTGAGAAGGAATTTAGGGGGCCAGCAGCAGAATGCTATGCTTGAATGTGTCCTCCAAATTCCATGTGTTGGAAACTTAATTCCTAAAGTCATATGCCATGGTACTTGAGAGATGGGACCTTCGGAGGTGACTGGATCATGAGGGTTCTGCCTTCATGAATGTATTAACCCATTTATGGATTAATGGATTAGTATATTCATAAAATTTTCATAGGAATGGCTTTGTTATAAAAACAAGCTTTCTCTCTCTCTCTCTGTCTCTCTCTCTCTCTCTCTCTCTGGCTTGCTGTGTCACCATGTGATACCCTCTGCCATATTATGTACAATGCAGCAAGAAATCCTTACCAGCTGGGCATGGTGACTCATGCCTATAATTCCAGTACTTGGGAGGCTGAGACAGAAGGATTGAAAGTTCAAGGCCAGCCTCAGCAACCTAGTGAGGCCCTCAGCAACTTAATGAGACCCTGTTTCCAAGTAAAAAATAAAATAGGGCTGGGGGTGTAGCGCAGAGGTATAATACCTCTGGGTTTAATTCCCAATACCAAACAACAACAACACCCTCACCAGATGCAATCCCTCAACCTTGGACCTCTTAGACTCCAGAGTCATGAACTGAATAAGGCATTATTCTACTAAAATTATCCAGTCTGTGGTATCCAGTACCAACAGAAAACACACTAAGACAAAAGACTTGTAGTAAAAGAGAAGTTTGAGCCAGGTGTAGTGGCGTATGCTTGTAATCCTAGTACTTTGGGAGGCGGAGACCGGAGGATCCGGGTTCGCGGCCAGCCTCAGCGCTCTCTCTCCCTGTCTCTCTGTCTCTCTGTCTCTCTCTCTGTCTCTCTCTCTCTCTCCTTAGTGAGGCCCTCCGCAACTTTGTGAGACCCAGTTTCAAAAATAAAGTATAAAAAATAGGGCCGGGGGCATAGCGCGGAGGTAGAACACCCCTGCGTTCAATCCCCGGTACCGCAAAAAAAAAAAAAAGAGAAGTTTGGATACTATTGCCCTCATGCGGCTGACCCTCTTGGTGCTCTACCCCAGGGACTCCTCCCTCTTCTCTCCCGGGCTCCCTGGGCTCTTCCACTCTGAGAGGCTATACCTGGGAGTTAAGTTGAGAGCAACCCTCAGGCAGGTACCAGAGCTTCCTTTGCCTGCACATGGACAACTGGAATGGGAGCAGTCTGTAACCAGTGACTGGCATAGGCAGGGGTATAACTACTCTGGTTTCCCTCATCAGGACAACTCTGAGTAGGACCTACACTGTCTCCAGAGAGTCCCAGAGGGACACTGCCTGACACCTCACTCCAGCATGTCCTCTTACCCTTTTCTCTCCTTTCCTTCTCCCTTATGATTTTCCCTATAATATAGGGTACTTATCACTTTAATATAGGCTTTCTCAGCCTCTGCACTGTTGACATTTTGGGCTTGATAACACTTTGTTGTAAGGGTATGTCCTGTGCCTTGCAAAATGTTTGGCGTCCTTCCTGGACCTTACCTGGTAGATGCCAGTAGCACCTCGCCTTCCCGCCCATGGTCATGGCAATCAGAAATGACCTCAGACAATGAGAACTATCTCCTAGGAGACAAAATCAGCCCATTCAAGAACCACTGCTTACATATTACAAATGCAGATCTTTCAGTTCAGAGAATGTGCTAACGTAGAAGACTTGAGGTCAGAAGCTAAACTTTCTGATTCCTGGGGCACTGGTTCTTTTTCTACTATACTTATGTCTCTCCTACTTGTCTCATCATAAATATTTATGTCTTTAAATGCAGAGTCCCAGGTTCCTCTGCTGAAGACTCTTATTCGTAGGCCTGGCAGAGGGCCCTGGGCTGTGGCCTCCGTGATTCTCTGGATCAGGCAAGCTTGGGAAACTACCTGGAAATGCTGACTCTCAGATCATAATGTGGAAATAAATCATTGTGGGTATGGTGGTGGTGGGGAATAAAAATATAAATAAACATATGTAAAATATAAACCTATGATCCTTCCATTCTGAGATTTTGTCTTAATAAGCTTCCATGTTTTTTTTTTATCTAGGTCATCTGGAGAAATTGTTATAATACTTTTCATTTACTTCTGCTTATTTGTTGACACGCACAGAGTAGAATCTATACATATATATATATTAAATACTTCCCCCTCAGTTGACATCAGGATCCCAGTGAATGCACCCATAGTACTTTATACTTCTCCTCTTCAGCACATATTGATAATTCATGTAACATCGGTCTGCTTCACTAAAGTACAAACTCAGGGCCTGTCTGCCTTCTATCTGAGTACATTTCTCAAGTCCAGCATCATACTTGGCATGGAGTGAGTGCTCCGCAAATGTCTTTTGTATGAATGACATTAGATGGCAGAGTAAATTGAATAATGACCCCCCACCCCACCCAAGACATCCTCATCCTAATCCCCAGGAATTTCAGTAAGTTCAATATGAATATGTCATGTTCATGACAAGGGATAATTAAGGGTACAGATGGAATTAAGGTTGTTAACCAATTGACTGTAAAATAAGGGAATGTCCCTCAATTGTTGAGGTGTGCCTGATGCAGTCCCACAGGCCCTTTGAAGCGGAAGAGGGAGGCAGAAGAGGAGGTCAAAGTCAAGGAGAGATATAAAGACGCTACGCTGCTAGCTTTGGAGATGAAAGAAGGGGCCACAAACCAAGGAATGAAAGTTGCCTCCATACAGTAGAAAAGGCAAGGAGGTAAATTCTCCCCCAGAGCTTCCAGGAGGAACGCAGCCCTGCTGTCACCTCAATTCTTAACTCAATGAAACCCATTCTGAACTTCTGATCTCTAGAACAGTAGAGAATAAATCTGTCTTTAGTCACTATGTGTGTGGTAAATTTTTACAGCAGCAATAGAAAACAAATACAAGTGGTAATGGAAATGATAGTCCTTGCTAGCATGTATTGAGTACTTACCTACCAGCACTTTATCCTTTTTCTTTCTTATAAAAGTGCATCATTTTACATTGAAGAAGAGACATCAGAGGCTCAGAGGGGTCAAGTGATGTGGTCAACGGCACAATGTTAGTAAATGGTAGAGGTGGGCTGCAGACCGCTCACACCTGCACTCTGTGGGTGTCAGTGCCACTCAGAGTGTACTCCACGCTGCTGCTGCCCCACGGTGAAGTAGGGACAGGTAGAGTCTGCATGTTTGAAAACGTTTTATAGATGGCTGGGCGTGGTGGCGCACGCTTATAATCCCAGTACTTGGGAGGCGGAGACCGGAAGATCCGGGTTTGTGGCCAGCCTCAGCTATTTAGTGAGTCCCTCCGCAACTTTGTGAGACCCAGTTTCAAAATAAAGTATAAAAAATAGGGCTGGGGGTGTAGCTCGGAGGTAGAATGCCCCTGGGTTCAATCCCTGGTACCGCAAAAAAAAAAGTTTTATAGTAATTCTTCCCTTTCCCCATGTTTGTTCTGATTAAAATTTTATGTCTGTTGAATCTGATAATTTAAAAAATGGGGGCCCATTTTTTGTGGTCCTGGGGATTGAACCCGAGGTGGATTCTGCCACTGAGCTACATCTCAACCCTTTTTATTTTTCATTTTGAAACAAAGTCTTGCTAAATTGCTAAGGCTGGCCTCAAACCCGAGATACTTTTATCTCAGCCTCCCAAGCACTGGGATTACAGGTCTGTGCCGCTATGCCTGGTTTCATTTTACACGACTTTTATTTCCTTTTTTTTTAGTAATTCAGTATTATTATATTTTTATAAGAATATTGGTCTATTGTGGACTGAAGGCGGGGGGGGGACAGCAAACTACATCCTCATCACAAACACTTAGAGAGTCACGGCACAGCCCAGACCACGATGCCAAGGTTTTGAGTTGTGATGGGAACTTGCCTCTGGCTATATGAACCCCCAGAGTGGGCAGAAGTGGGGGCCTGGCCCATGTTGCTCAGGGCCTTCCTGGGGATGGGCGGGGAATGCAGGGCAGCCCAGTCTAGAAACATTCTTTCCCCTAAGCAAAGCTTTTCCAGTTCTGATTCACAGTCACACGCACAAGTTTACCATTCCCACCTTCTCCCTGCCTTTCCTGATTTTCAAGATTTATTTGAACTTTTTCTTCTCTTTGGTCAATTGTTTTTTATGACAGAGCATGCCCCCCACATATTTCACATGGCCTGCATTTTTATGAATCCTGGAATAAATGTATTTTTGGCTAACACTAAGAAGTATTTTTAGACTCATAGGCTGTAGTTTTGTCTTCTGGAAAACATAATTTGAAGCAGATGCAGCTGCACGCGGCACTCTTTAATTCTGCACCCAGTTTCAGATGTCCTGCCGGCAAACTGCATCCTTTTAGAAATACGTTAACACTTTCATGAAAACTGATGTGACATGAAGTGTCTCAATCTAGAGGGATGTGCCTGCCCAAGCACAGGGAGCTGGGCTCTTGCCTGTTTATTCAAACTGTTTCAGGTCAGCCATGTTTTAACTTTTTTTTTTTTTTTTCTGAGGAGAGGGGCTTTTGCAGTGGAATTGTTTAGCAAAAAGTAAAGGAGGAGATGAGCTGAGAATGGTGGTGCACACCTGTAATCCCAGTACTTGGAAGGTTGAGACAGGAGAATCACAAGTTTGAGGCCAGCCTTAGCAATTTAGCAAGACCCTGTTTTAAAATAAAAATTAAAAAGGGTTGGGGGTGTTGCTCAGAGGTAGAATGCCCCTGGGTTCAATCCCCAGTACCAAAGAGAGAGATAGACAGAGAGAAAGACAGAGAGAGAGAGAGAGAGAGAGAGAGAGAGAGAGGATAGAGAGTAGGCAGAGCAGGGGCCAAGGTTCAAAGGACCACCAGTGGTAGATGAGAGCATCCCCACACCAATCCTGTTCCCCTACCATTCGTGGTATCTTGGTAGAGCAAGACCATGCCCCCTGGAAGCTTGCATGGTAGATGAAGAACTCCATCAACCTAATCCACTCATGGACTCTTCCATCTCAAGAGTTAGATTTGGGAGCAACTTCTGCTAACATATAGCTCAACATCCTTATTCTACATCTTCATTCAATTGGCAACATTTTGGTCTAATTTTGCTGTGGAGCATTATTGTAGATACCATATGAGTATTCTTGAGTGAGTGAGTAGATGAATGAATGAGCAAAACTGAATCCTAGGGAAAGTAAATTCTTGTCCAAGATGACAGAGTTCATAATATAACAGTCATTTCCCTATAGTTCAGCAGACTTGCTTTCAGTAACAATACAGAACTACTATAATTCTTCTGGTATAAGTTTAGGCTTGAGATGTTTTTTCATGGCTAGCTGAGGGTAAGATCTTAAAACATATGGGATGGGTTTAAAATGCTCATTAAGCAGGAATTCTATACATTTGTACCAAGGGGTCATGGATCTCAGTCGATGAAAAAAATGTTTCATATGATCAAAAGGGGCATTTCTGTGTGAGCATTGTGCATTATCTTATTTTACCCCATGAAGTAAAAGCTAGTGGTAGAGGGCTGGCCACTGTTAAAATGCCCCAAGGCAGAGGATTATTTCAACTCTGCTATGATTGCAGCTAGGCTGGCATATTTAACATTTCACATTAAAATAAAGAGTAAGGTCAAGACCAAAAAGAAAGAAAAAGAAAATCATTCAGGACTTGGGAAAAAGGCCAGACAAGTTGGGTGTAGTGGTGCTTACCTATAGACCCAGCTACTAGGGAGACTGAGGCAGGAGGATTGCTTGAGCACAAGAATAGTATCTGGAAGAGGAGTGAGAAGAGACTATGGGACACTTAATAGAAATAGCGATGCATTGGCTATCTACATATTGTTCCTCCATGCACCCTCCCCACACTTGCTCCTTCACCCCGCCCTGTGCCCAGGGATGCTGAGCTGCATAGGCTACATCATCTACTTCGGCTTCTGTTACTCTCAGCTGATGCAGATCCTGAGCAGAGAGGGAGAGAGGATGAAGAGGAGGAATTTATTCCCCAGCCCCTTCCCTGGGGGCTTCCAGTGGTCCTTCTGCCAGCAGTCCTTGATATGATCTTCTTCATACAGCTTTCCCTTTGAGGCTTTGGTTACGGCTTCCTCCCTTGGCCCTTCAGACTACAGATGGCATATCGGTATGTTTTGTGCTACAGTAACAGCATACCACAGCCTGAGTGTTTTGTAAGAACAGAAATTTATTGGTTCATGGTCCTGGAGGCTGGAAAGTTCAAGATCAAAGAGTTGGCATCTGGCAAGGGCCTTCTTGCTGTGTGTGATGGTTGATCTTGGTTGTCAAATTGACTGAATTGAGAAAGGCCTAGAAAATTATTATTTTCTAAAGCATACTTCAGGGTGTGTCTGTGAGGTAAAGCATACTTCAGGGTGTGTATGTGAGGGTGTTTCCAGAGAAGACTGGCATTTGGATCAATGAACTGAGTAGGAAAGACCCACCCCAAACATGGGCAGCAACATTCAGTAAGCTAGGGACCCAGATGGAACACAATGAGAAAGAAGGGGGAGACTCGCATTGGTACAGGGTCAACCTTTCTTTCTTTCTTTCTTTTTTTTTTTTTGCAGTACTGGGGATTGAACCCAGGGGCATTCTACCTCCAAGTTACACCCCCAGCCTATATTTTATTCTTTATTTTGAAACAGGGTCTCACTAAGTTGCAGAGAGCCTCACTAAGTAGCTGAGGCTGGCCGTGAACCTGCAATCCTCCTGTCTCAACCTGTAAGTACTGGGATTACAAGCATGCACCACCATGCCCATCTTTTGACCTTTCTTGAGCTAGTGCTTTTTTTTATTGTTACTGTTGCCTGTGGATGTCAGACTCCAGATTCTTCAACTTTGAACATAAATTTGCACCAGCTAGTTTCTGGGGAACTTCCAGGCCTTCAGCCTTGGACTGGGGCTGCATCATTGGTCCCTCATGTGTTGATGTTTCTGGATTTTTTGGACTGAGCAGCTATTGGTTTCACCGGATCTCCAGCCTGCAGATAGTTTTTTGGGGAACTACTTAACCGCTGATCATGCAAACCAATTTAATAAATCCCCTCTTATAATTATGTATATATTCTACTGGTTCTGTGCCTCTGGAAAACCTTGACTAATACTCTGTGTCATCCCATGGCGGAAGGCAGAAGGGCAAGGGAGAGAGCGCGCACAAGAGCGAGCCAGCAAGCATCAGAGGGGCTGAACTTGTCCTTTTATAAGGAGCCTACTCCTGTGATGACAGCATTAATCCATTCTGCTCTCATGGCCTAATCACCTCTCAAAGGCCCCACCTCCCAACACTGATGCACAGAAGATCAAGTTTCCAACACCTGAACTGTGGAGGACGCATTCAAGCCGTAGCATCTGGTGAGATCCTCCTTCTGTCAGCAGCCTCAGGACTGAGCTGTCACCTGTGGTTTCCCTGTACTCCGCCCATG
This sequence comes from Glis glis, assembly GCA_004027185.1. Taxonomy (NCBI): domain Eukaryota; kingdom Metazoa; phylum Chordata; class Mammalia; order Rodentia; family Gliridae; genus Glis; species Glis glis. The sequence continues at coordinate 36,745 of PVJS01007132.1, read as the reverse complement.
ACTTGGAAAACAGTGCACTTATTATACCCCTTGAATTGCCCAATGAGCGCGCCATCTGTTTTCTGCTGTGACTTAGATGACGCAGGAGATTGTCTCTCCTCCTGTAAATCTTCTTTAGGGCCTGGAGATGGAGTTGGCATTCCCAAACCAGGATAACTTCCCTTGAGTAAGAGCCACTCCTCCTTTGAGATGTCCCTCCCCCCGCTGTCACCTACTAAACTCCAGTTCACTCCTTGATTCCTTGTCACTCTCAGCACCCAGCTCATCGTCCTTTCAGCACCAGCATGTGCCTTCATCCTTGCTGATGTCAGTGACCCATGGCAGCTCATCCTTCCCCTGCTTTCTTGTTCCTGGACCTCCTCAAATACAGTGACCGTCACCTCTGCTTCTCTTAACCCGCCCGATCCCACCCACACTTGCACCTTGGCTCTTGTCACCCAGAACTGTTCCACCTCTGAATTCCTACTCTGCTCTCTCCCCTTTAAGCAAAACATCTTGTATTTTCAGCCTCTTCTCTCTTCACTCCCCCATCACTTGATTTCAGCCTCATGTAAGTCCTTTGTTCTCATTGATTTTCTTCCAGTCTAGTAGTGCCTTTCTGGCTTCATTCTTAGACTAGCTAACCTGGATTCACCCAACAACACACTATTTTTTTGTTTTGTTTTGCTTTTGTGGTACCAGGGATGGAATCCAGAGGCATTCTACCTCGGAGCTATACCAGTTTTATTTTTTATTTTATTTTTTTTGGTTTTGTTTTGAAACGGGGTCTCACTAAGTTGCTGAGGGCCTTGATAATTTGCTGAGGCTGGCCTTGAATCTGTGATCCTCCTATCTCAGCCTCCCCAAGAAATAAGATTGCAGTCATGCGCCACCACATCTGGCTCACCCAACATACTCTTGCCCACACCTAAGCCCTTGAACCATGTCCTGCCACTGCTCTGACTAAAACATCTGAATGAAGTTTTAGCCCTAGAGCTACTTTCTCTTCCCATGTGAGATGAGGGATGCAGGGGGAGGGGGGAGAGGTAAAATAAACTAATGCTAGAAGAGGAAATACCAATTTATACATTATGGTATTAGTTATGCTTAAGTGGGCTCCACTGGGTGGTAGCACAGGACTGGAATGAATACAAGAGAAGGTACCAGGGAAGACTGGCAGAGGCCTCGCTAACTGCTGGACAGTGGGTATGGAGACTGGTTATTAAGGTTTGGTGACTGAAGATGGCTTCATGTTTGTGCATCTGGAAAATAGCGGTAAATCCAGGTATACTATTTGGGGAGAAAGATAGTAAACAGCAAAATATTTCAGGACAGTGGGAACCTGGAGTTAGAGGTGAAGAACTACAGCTTGGGAGGGAAAGAGATCATGGCAAACAAATGTTTATTTGAAGGTTGAGCCAAATCTCTGAAAATTCCACCCCCCACATACAATTTTACCTTCTCAGTAGAATTGTTTTCATACCATTTTTTGAGCATTTGTGTACACGGGTTCACCTTCCTTTTATTTTTGAAAGAATGTTTCCTGGTGTAACATCTATGTGTGGAGCACATACATAGGAATCCATTAAAGCCAAATAAAAGGGGACTTAACTCCCAAAGTGTATGTGGGTGTGGCTCGTGCATGACGTGCAGTGTGCAAGTGTAACTCTCACAGCACACCCAGGGTAACAGGGGCAACACATAGGCACCAGGCACAAGGTGCAAAGCCTAGCATGATAGGTGCAAGGCCTGTCAACCAGGAATGCCTTGACAACCACATCGAGTCCTTAGCAACCTGAAGACTATAATTGCCATCACCTGAGCCTAAAAACCCGCAGCTTCATCTGCCAAGGAGCCTAGCCACCTTGCCATTCTGAGGACTGATAATGAGGCTGAACACCCACCTGGCTAGCTGTGCTACAGGTGTCCTCACCTTCAGTTCTAATTGAGCACAGGTTAAGGTCAGGTTTGAAGACCCGGACCAGACTCACAAATGACTTGCAACTGAGACCCCAACACAACCAACTGAGCTCTAGGGTAAGTGGACTGCCCAACCTACCTTTCACATTGAACTAATCTCTCTCTCTCTCTCTCATTATCTCTCTGTGCCCTTAAATATCATAAGTTGTATGAAGTTTGCATGGAGAATTAACTAATAAAGAACCTTTCCTGGTCACAATTGCAATAAACATTCTTTATTAGCTAATAAAGAACCTGTCTTGGTCACTGTCCTGCTGAGACCATGTTTTGGTTGTTCCCACAATCTAAGTCTGATCAGAACAATCTATGATTCAGTTCTTTACCAAATAAATAAGTACTGCAAAATTACTCAATTCAGCCGGGCGTAGTGGTGCACACTTGTAATCCCAGTACTTGGGAGGCTGAAACAGGAGGATCACAGGTTCATGGCCAGCCTCAGCTACTTAGTGAGGCCCTCCACAACTTAGTGAGACCCGGTTTCAAAATAAAGAATAAAAAATAGGGCTGGGGGTGTAGCTTGGAGGTAGAATGCCCCTGGGTTCAATCCCAATATCACAAAAAATCACACAATTAATTTCTCATAATTTCTTTAAAAATAAGATGATATAAAGGAAAAGTAAGATTAAAGATATGCAACTAGGTTCCACTTAATTTACTATAAAATATAGAGTGCTATTTCACTTTGTGTTTTAACTCTAGAATAAACTTTAAACGTTTCTCAAAAGAAAGATTGGAAATGAGAGAAATATTTAAGGCAAGGCAAATAAATTTCTTGAACCTTGCCTAAGTCTTCTTTTTTACATATTCAAGACTTTGCTTCCAACTGAAAAGCCCAAAGTCATTTTCTTAGAATGAAACACAGGACAGAAGCATTAGCTTTGAACTTGAAGAGGGCAAGACCCTGGCTCATGTTATATGGTGGGCTGGCTACTTTCCTCGTTATCCATTTTCTCTTCTTTTCCATCTTCTCTGGAGTTTTAATTGGACCACCTACCACCCAGAATAAAGAACTACATTTCATAACCTGCTTAAAGCTAAATTTGACCATGCAACTAAATTCTGGTATATGTGGTACAAGCACAAGTGGTGTTTGCAACTTTTGAAAAGTGTTAGAAAAAGAAGGAAGCATGCCCTTCTCTTTCCCTTATCATGTTCTTGCGGCCTGGAATGTGGACGTGCAACTGAGGCTCAGGCATCCATCTTGTGCATTGAGACAGAAGCTATGCCAAGAACAGTGGAACAAGATGGAAGGAGCCCGGGTCCTTGATCGTCATGAAGCTGTCCTCTCAACTTTGGACCATTTACTTGGACTCATTTAAGCCATTTGCTATTGTGGGGAGTCTTTTTGAACTTTTAGCTAAATCTAATCCTAACTAATCTAAGATGCATGAAGCCTATGTTCCATTTGTTTCTTTTCTAATGAGTTCTGGAAGTCCCCAGAGAAGACCTTATCTTGTGCTCAGAGCTCGTCTTTCATCTATCTCATAACATATTTGCTCTGCATTTCCTCCTGGCATTGGTGTTCCTGGTTAGAAAACTTCTACCTCTACCAACTTACTTAGTCATGATAGTACTCCAGTACTGGAGGCTTTGGTGAGCAATGGTCACCGTCCTGCTGAGTACCACTCGGAGGGTAAAGCGCAGGGATTGGCATCCAGCTCTGCCACACATTAGCTGCATCACTGTGGGAGGGTAGCCCAGCCTACTTCTGCCACCTGTGAAATGAGAATAATGATAGTACTCACCTCATGTGGGGACTGAAGAAAAGTAATGACAACAGAAGACAATATTTACTTGAGCACTTTCCATGTGCCAGGACCAGTGTAAATCTATTCCTCATTAAGTATTTAATAAATGCTAGTCCCATGCTCCTGGGATCCTGCCCACACCTGCAGCACCCACACAGGTGATGGCGGGGCTGTCCACACAAGTCTGCTGATAGCTTAGTCCGGGCTCTTCTCCCTGGCACATGGGTCTGATCCACAGGACACTAGTCTTGTGGGATAACTTGAATGACAAAAACTCATCTGTGCTCAAAATAGCTGTGTCCCTACCCTTAACCCTGACATACTGTCCTTAAACCAAATAGCATGACCTATTCCCAAGTGTCCTTGTCCCTCATGCAAAGGGAAGAGGGAAGAAAGTGTACTGGGATAGTCTCCCCAAGCCTGTCTGTTCTCTTGCTCATTGATGCCACAGTAAACCCTTGAGATTAGGCCCAATCATGAATCTGTGAAGGGAAAATCAGAATAGAAAGAGAACCACCCCTTTTTCTTTAGGAGGAATTGAAGAAAAATATTAAAAACCACATTAAAAGACTGGGGGCTGCTGCCCCCTAAACATGGGCCCAAGGTATTTTAATCTTGTAGGCCAGACTCATTTTATTACTGAGAAGCTGATAAGACTCAGCGACCTGTGTGTATTCTACAGGAGGCTTCTTGCTGCTGGAGAGCAGGACTCACACTGGACCTGTCCTGGCACTGAGCAGAGGCAGCCTGGGTGAAGGTTCATCTCCACGAGGCGCTCCAGCCTGGGAGTCCTAAGAGCATCCCTGGACCAGTGGCCCCTCAGACACTTGGCTGGGGGAGGGTGCAGCTCCACTGTTTGCCTTCTCATGCTGCTATGCCATGAAGGGAAGCTGCTGTGACTCAGCATTCAAGCCTTCCTTTGTCTGGGCCTCTTATTCTATGTTATGGTTTGTGTCTGAAGTGTCCCCCAAAAGCTTATGTGTTGAAGGCTTGGTCCCCAATGCACTAGAGGTGGGCCTTTGGGAGGTGATTGGGTCATGAGGCCTCTGACCTCATCGATGGATTAAGCCATTGAGGGATTCTCAGTTTAACAGGCTGTTGGGAGGTGGTGAAACTTTAGGAGGTGGGGCCTAGTTGGAGGAAATAGGTCCTTGGGGGAATGCCTTTGAAGGCTATATTTTGTCCTTGGCCTCTTCCTCCCTCCCTTCTCTCCCTTGGCTTCCTAGTTGCCACGAGGTGAGCAGCTCCCCCTGCCCTGTACTCCCACCACAAGGCACTGTACTACTACAGGCCCAAGAAACAGGGCCAAGCAACTATGGTCTGAAACCATGAGCCAAAATAAACCTTTTTACCTTATAAATTGATTGTCTCAGGTATTTTTATCATAACAATAGCAAACTAACACAGGAAGCATTAACACCTTTTTCTTTTTGCCACAAGTATAATGATATGATTGGGGTAAATGGAATTAGGGTAGGGGAGAATAGGAAGCCAGGAGGGAAGAGAGAAGCAGACCATTTTTCTTTGAAAATGTAGAAACTTGCCGGGCGTGGTGGCGCACGCTTGTAATCCCAATACTTTGGGAGGCGGAGACTGGAGGATCCGGGTTCGCGGCCAACCTCAGCGCGCATGCGCGCGCGCACGATCGATCGATCAATCGATCTATCTCTCTCTCTTCTCTCTCTCTCTCTCTCTCTACCTAGTGAGGCCCTCCGCAACTTTGTGAGACCCGGTTTCAAAAATAAAGCATAAAAAAAATAGGGCTGGGGGTGTAGTGCGGAGGTAGAACGCCCCTGCATTCAATCCCCGGTACCGCAAAAAAAAAAAAAAAAAAGAAAATGTAGAAACTTTTTGGTTTCCTGGTTCTTAGATTGTAGAGCTTAACCAAAGGCTAGCTTTGTAGGATGGGTTCTCAACATTAGACAATTAGGTGATTGTACATACCAGGTAATTTGTAATCAAAAAGCATTAGATGTTAGGATTGTCTCTATTTCTTTGCTACTTAAAGTGTGGCCCAGGCCTCTGCATGGAAGCCTCTTAAAAATGCAGAACCCCAGGGCCTGTGCTATCCCTGAAAAGAAGCTACATTTTAACAAGATCCCCTGATGATTTCTATGCACAATAACATTTGAGAAGCATTTGTCTAGAGGACATTCCACTTCACAGATGTGGATACCGAGGCACAGAAAGGCTGAGGAGTGTGGCCTCGATGTCTTCCTTTGTGGTGGGCTTGCAAAGATGGACTTAATTTCCATGTTAGTGAAACTTGGCAGTTCTGGATTTTTACAGTCTTGTTTGGGTAAATAGTTAATTCAGAATTCACCCCTCTCTCTTTTCTTTCTTTTCTTTTCTTTCTTTCTTTCTTTCTTTCTTTCTTTCTTTCTTTCTTTCTTCCTTCCTTCCTTCCTTCCTTCCTTCCTTCCTTCCTTCTTTCTTTCTTTCTTTCTTTCTTTCTTTCTTTCTTTCTTTCTTTTTTGGTACTGGGGATTAAGCCTAGAGGCATTCTACCTCCAAGCTAGAGGTAGAAACATGGTCTCCCTTATTTGCTGAGGATGGTCTCAAATCTACAATCCTCCTGTTTCAGCCTCCTCAGTACTGGGATTACAGGCGTGCACCACTTGTCCTTCTATACAGGGCTTCCAAGTGCTGGGGATCTCACCTTTGGTTCTAGAGTCAGAGGATCAGGAATGCTCTAAACTGTCAAGCTATTTGCCCCTCAGGAGGTGCCTGGATCCAGAGGTAAGTGGAGGCTGAAATTCCTTCCTTCTGCTCATGTCTCCAAGTAAGTCCTGCGGGAGGAGGGTTCTGCACAGAGGGACATGCACCTTTTAGTAATCCACACAAAGACTCTCAGACAGACCAAGCTAGCAGGGGCCCTGGGCCAGGGCTGTTGAGGCCATGGTGTTCCTCAACAGAAGCCAATATGGACAGAGATAAGACATCTCACTTGTGTGTCAGCTGAATGGCTTTTCTAGAAATGACTTTTTTAGCAGAGAAGTCTTAAAGGTTTACCACATTTCCACCAGAGAGAGAGAGAGAGAGAGAGAGAGAGAGAGAGAGAGAGAGAAAGAGAGAGTTGTAATGTTCTTAGGGCCAAAGGATTTATGGATTTGAAAGTATGCAAGTTCCTTTTTGGATTTAGCATTTCTTTTTTTTCTTAGAACACATAAATGTCTATGAATCATAATCTCTTTAAGCAGATGGAAGAATTGGGAAATTTATTTTGACCTTAAAGGAGGAAAGGCTATCTCCTTAAAGTTATATTGTCTGCTACATAGCAACTGCAAGTAGGGTTAAATGTGACCTCTCTGCCCCAGTTGCCTTATTGTGAAGCCTCTTCCCATGAAAGTATAACTTCTCATCAAATCTCTTCCAATCTGTTGTTCTATGTTTTATGTTTGCTCCTTCAGGTTCTAGGCAGTGACTAATTGTATTTTCCAAAATGGACATGATGATATCTCATTTCACACGGTCCTCTACAATATGACTTCCCCACCACCACCACCACCATCAAAAGGAAGAGACTCCCTTTGAATCAGAGTGAGTTAGCAATGTGTTTTGTTAATAGAGTATGGTGGAAATGAAATGGGCTAACTTTCCAAACTAAGTCATAAAGACACATGCCTGAGGTCCTGAGCTGCCATGTATGAAGTTAGTTTCCCACAAAGCCAGAAATGTCTATGGGAAGTCTACGTGCAAGTGCTGTGGTCTTCAAGTTTCTGTTATAACATAGTTGTTCCTTGGTTTCAGGAACCCCTACAGATACCCAAATCCATAAATGCTGAAATCTCTTATGTAAAAACTTCTAGTATTTGCACAGGACCTACACATAACTTCCCATATATTTTAAATAATCTCTAGATTACTTACAATAACTAATACAATGCAAATGCTATGTACATTTAGGGAATAATGCCAAGAAAAAACTCTGCACATGTTCAATACAGATGCATTTTTTCTAATATTTTCAACCAGTGGTTAGTTGAATCTGTGAATGTAAAACCCTCGGATATACAGGGACAATGGTACTACACACTGTGTGGCTTTAACAAAAATATATTGTCCCACAGCTCTGGAGGCTGGAGGTTTGAGATCAAGATGCCATCAGAGTTGCCTCCTCCTGAGGACCGAGAGCAGGAGACCCTCTCTTGCCTCTCCTGGCTCCTGGGAGTTTGCTGGCACTCTGTGGCATTCCTTGGCTTCTAGTGTATCACCCAATCCCTGCCTAGACTTTTACGTGCTGTTTTCCCTATGTGTGTGTCCAAATTTCTCCTCATGAGAACACCAGCCATATTAGATTGGGGCAACCCCACGCCAGTATAACCTTAATTCTTGTTGTATTTCTGATGATTTGAGTGTGCTGGAAGGTTGTTGTCCCATGCAGTGGTGTTGAGGTGGTGGGATCTTTAAGAGGTGGAGCCTCCTGGAAGGTGGCTGGGTAGTGGTGGTGTTGCCCTGGGAAAGAATTAATGTAGTTCTTGAGATACTGGTTAGCTCCCCAAGAGAGCAACTTGCTATAAAAAAATGGCCACCGTGGCCCCTGAAACCCTCTGGTTTTCTGTCATGTCCTGTGAACGTGTAGCTGGTCCCCTTTCCATTTCTCCACAATGCTGTGACTCAGCCAAGTGGAACCTCACCAGAGGTTGAAAGGATAGTGTTGCTGGATCTTGGGCTTTCAGCCTACAAAACTGTGAGCAAAATAAACCTCCTGTCTCGGTCAACATTCTCACTGCCATAATACAAAACAACTGACCACACAACTTAGAGGAAGAAAATTTTATTTGCTCACCGTTTTTGGAGATTCTAGAGTTTGGTCTATGTTAGGCTGGGTCTGTGGAGCTCAGAGCATGGTGGCGGGAAGCAGAGAGAGGGAGAGCATGGGTTCTGTGCTCACATTACAGAGGTCAGAAGCAAGATATCAAGCAAGCAAGGGCATTCAAAGACAAAAACAGTTCCTAAGGCCACACCCCAGGGACACACCTTCTCCAGACACACCCCACCTGCCTAGGTTACCACCCAGTAAAGCCATTACAATGGATTTATCCACTGATGAGATTACAATCCTATGATTTAAATATGTCAACTCTGACCATTAATACCTGAGCTCTTCAGGGGACATTCTGTATCTAACCATAACACCTACTTTCCTTATACTCAGTGACAAATATTTTGTTATTGCCACAGAAAATAGACTCATACCATCCTAACTTAATTCATTGCACATGCAATAATCTTATTTCTGAGGAGGTGACCTGCTGTGGCACAAGGCTTTAGGACATCAACATATGAATTTTGAGGGACACAGTTCATTCAACCCATAACACCAACTCAGGTACTAGTTGTGCATACAAAAGCCTTCCATGATTGTAGCTTACCAGTCACAGAATCTTCCCCAGCCTTTGAGTTTTTACAGTTGAGGCCTCACACATCTTGGAAAAGAGAGAGATAGGTCCCCATGGTGCCCTTTCCAACTTCCTTTTCTGACCAATGGAGTCTGTACGAGTTTCCTAGAGCTGTCAAAGCAAAGTGCCACAGACTGGGAGGCGTAGGCAACAGAAATGTATTTCTCATGGTTCTGGAGTTTACAAGTCCAAGATCAAGGAGCTGGCAGGGTTGGTTCCTGTGTGTGTGTGTGTATTGGGGATTAAACCTATAGGCATCCTATCTCTGAACTACACGCCCAGCCCTTTTTATTTTATTATTTTGAAATAGGGTCTCTGTAAGTTGCTGAGGCTGGCCTTGAACCTGCTATCCTCCTATCTCAGCCTCCCAAGTACTGAGATTACATGAGTGTGCCACCATGCCCAGCTAGGGTTGGTTCCTTCTGAGAACTCTCTCTTTGGCTTATAGATGGCCATCTTCTCCCTAAGTGTTCTCTCTGTATCTGTCTCTGTCCAGATTTTTCTTTTTATAAAGACATCCATTGTATTGTACTTTGCCAGTCCTTCCTATTGTCCAATGCAAAGTATTTGGCTTCTTTTTAATGGTGTTAATCTCTTTTTTGTTTGTTTTGGGTGCTGTGGATTGAACCCAGGGGCATTCTACCTCTGAGCTATACCCCCAGCTATTTATTTATTTATTTATTTATTTATTTATTTATTTGAAGCAGGGTCTTTCTGAGTTGCTGAGGCTGGCCTCAAACCTCCAATCCTCCTGTCTCAGCCTCCCAAGTTCTGGGATTACACTTTAATGGTGCTAATCTCTTTAGCAACCACATCCTCTTTAAGATTAGGCATTTGAACCAGGTGTCATGGTACATGCCTGAAATCCAGTACTTGGGATGCTGAGACAAGAGGATCCCAGGTTCAAGGCCAGCACATGGTAATTTAGCAAGACCTTTTTAAAAAAAAAAAGGTGGGGGGGCCACTGGGGGTATAGCTCAGAGGTAGAGCACCCCTGGGTTCAATCCCCAGTATTACAAAAAAAAAAAAGATTAGGCATTTGAAGTTGCCAAGCTAGTATCCAGGAAGCCACTGGGGGGTGATGAGGGGCTGAGGTTAGGAGGAAGAGCGCCAAAGGAAGTGAGAGAAGCACTCAAGATGACCTTGACCTTGGGCTGCTTCCCTGTGCAGAGACTCTCCTGGACCATCGAGAGAGTGCTCTTCTCAATCAGGCCTCAGTCATGGCCTGTAACGACTGGAACAAACACTCACATACTTTCTACCAGCTCAAGGCAGTGAATGCCCAAGGCTGCCAGGAGAACATACTATTGGCTCTAACCAACATCCATAGGTAGGCCCCTCACCACCCTTTTTTTGGATCTTTTCTTAAAAATGGCTTACAGTTGTGAATCCTTCCTCTGTAATCTTTGGGATATATATGCATCTTCTACAACTCAGAAGTGTTTCTCCAGGACCTGAAGGCAGTTCCTTTCCATGTAATCATCAGGAAGGAGAGGGCCTCTGCCTTCCAGTCTCTGTGGGAGGGTAGAATCCTAACTTCCTTGACTGCCAGCTAGCAGACAGAGGTGGCTAATCACATTTACACCGACCAGCCCTTTGTAATGTTTCATTCCACTGACCCTGCTGAGGCCCCGCCCACCTTCCTCCCTGCTCCCTCATTCTCCCTTAAAAATAATCAAAGGGGAAGTCAGTTCACATTGGACTCTTTTCCCTATTGCAATGCTCCTGACTAAAATCTGTCTTTACTGCTTTAGTTCCTGGCTTTATCTTTGACAATAGTCCAGCTTATAACTGGGTGAGACACCACGGGTCTCACTGGGCAGCATGATTTCAGTTTATGTGCAGTCCTTTATGGCATGAATCCTGTTCTCTTTAGCAGTGGGGCCCGGCCACCCTGGGCCACTCGCAAAGCCCGCTGGACTCCCTGGGCCCAGCGTGGCCAGTCATACCTTTGTGCAGAAGGAGAAACTGCTGACTCACTGAATACAGAGTGCATTTATAAACAGGAAGCTGAGTCTGCTACCACAGACATTCAGCATCTGATAGCAATTGCTGAATGTGGTGGAAAAAAAGAAGTTTGAATTAAAAAAGAAAAAAAAAAAACCCTGTGCCACTAAATAAGAACTTTCTAGCTCATGGAAATACAATCTTCCTATTATCATTTATTAAATACTTAAATAAGGGGAGTTCTTATTTGGTGAAGCCAACTTGGTGAGTCAGGCAGGCTATACATGTTTACTGTGTCCCTCGGAGTGTGTGGTTTTTCTTTTTTCTTTCTCTTCTCTCCCTCAGCAGAGCAAAAGGGCTTTTTGGTGAGATTTTCATGCCCTGCACAGGAGAGGTTTGTTTCCCTCTGATCTCTGACAGTCTGCCTGCCTCACGTCAGAGCGCAAGTACAGTCCCTATCAGGGGGCTCCCACAGACATGCACAAACTCAGGCTGCCTCCACCAGAACGGACAGCCATCCCTACCGTTCCAAGCATGGACCGCACGGTGCTGAAGTCACAACGGAGACTTGCTTGGATCGAGCACAGCAGAGTGTGTAAGAGGACTTGGCTCTCTGGGCTTCCAATGGAACAAGGCTCAAATTTCCTTGGTGTTTCTCGGCTGCAGCGGGCTTGATTTCTAGCACTCTGACCTAAGAAAGTTGAATTCAACAGCCAAGAAGAAAACCAAGTGATTATCTTCTAAAAGATTGTCTTCTGGGAATTGATGTCATGCCACATTTGTCAGCAGGACCAAGGTATCTGAGTGATGCTTGGAATCTTTCCACTTCTCTTCCATGGAATCAGCCTACGGACAGTTACAGCGTGGTGCCAGGTACACAGCAAGTTCTTAACAAGGAGTGACCAACTGCTTCATAGGCATAGTTTTGTTTAATTTTCACAATAACTTTAGGAGGTAAGTTTTGGCAACCTGATCAAGTAAATTAATATCTTTATAAAACCAGAAAGCAGCATAGTTGGGATTATGGCCTAGGTGTGCCTGGTTTTAGAGTGCAGACCTTTGCCTAAGTTATCACTGGAGTTTTAGAGCATTGTGTCCCTTATTATTGACACTGTAATTAATAGTGCTGATATTCAAATATTACCTACAAAGTAGAAAACCTTATTTGGCTGTTCATCAGCTTTGCATAGTGCTGCAAATACCCTTGTTCCTCTCTTATTTACAAAGAAAATATTGTGCTGGAATTTGCAAGCACCAGCGATTATGGCCAAGTGCCTTGGACAACATATTACTAATAATGATGCTAAAAACTTCTTTTTTCTTATTTTGGTATCAGGGGTTAAACCCAGGGGCATTCTACCTCTGAGTTACCCCATACCCCAGCCCTTTTTATTTTGAATCAGGGTCTCACTTGCTAAGTTGCTGAGGCTGGCCTCGAATCTGAGATCCTTCTTTCTCAGCCTCCCAAGTACTGGGATTACAGTTGTGTATCACCACACCTGGGTAAAAACTAACTTTTATAGAATATTTATTGTGTTCCAGATGGCATGTGTAGTACTATAATATTCCATATAGATTGAAAACAATCCTTTGCCACAGATGTTATTATTAGCTCTACTTTACAGGTGTGGGATCTTGAGGCTCAGAAAGACTGAATTCGATTTCAGTCCAGCCAAGTGACTGTAGAGCCCATGTTCTCGCCAGTCATGCTACACTCTAAAAGACCCATACCTAGAACACTGGAGTTTTATTTACGTAAAGAACAGGTGGCTATTTCTCCTGTTTCATTGGAGCCTGAAAAGGGGCTCCTTGGGCAATGACAATTACTACTGATCTAGGCTGGAGTTTGGCAGAAGCAGAGCCCGACACGGGTTCCTTGTCCACTGCTTTGTGAAGGAAGTGCCCACTTGGGGAGTCCAGTCAAGGGCAGAGAAACAGGACAGGAGGAGAGCAAGCCAAGCAAGGGTGCAATGTTAGGCAGAGTCCTGAGGAGGGCAGCTTCCACCTGCCCCTAGGGGGACCTCTGGAGCATAGATCCTGCTGAGTTTGTCCACACACAGAGCAAGGCTGACCTTTGCAGTGCCCTACTGAAGGGCTGCCCAGAGAGTGTGTGCACTGTCAAACACTTCTACCTTTCCTCCCTGAGGTGCCAGTAACCTGAGGGAGATCTTCACAGAGAGTTGCAGGTTTGAGCCGTAGGAGCTGGAAGGGCGCCTGGAAGGGTGGTGGACTGGTGTGGGTGGAGTGCCCCGGAGTGGCCCCAGATGCTCACTGTGAGTCAAGATGGTTCTGCCGAGTCACCACAAGCTTCGTCCAGCAGAAACAACACAGTGTTTCTCTCCTGTGAATAAAGTCTGAAGAAAAGCAATGCAAGACTGTATGATATTCTATAGTAGGGCCGGCAAATTCAGTCCTCAAACTGCTTTTGTACAGCCTTCCACCTAAAAATTATTTTTACATGTTTAAATAGTTGAAAATAAGTAAAAAAAAAAAAGGATATTGTTTTGTGACATGGGAAAATTATTAGAAATTCACATCTTTGTGCCCATAAATAACATCTTACTGGAACACATTGGAACTCATTGATGACATGTTTTTTGTGCTTGTTTTTTATTTTAAATGGCATCATTGACTAGTCGTGACAGAGATCAGTATGGTCCATATAGCTGAAAACATTTACTATCTGCCCCTCTATTGAAGAAGTGTGCTGGCTCTTCGGGGGTGTAGCGCGGAGGTACTGGGTTCAATCCCCAGTACCGCAAAAAAAAAAAAAAAAAAAAAGAAGTGTGCTGGCTCTTGTTCTTTGGTAGTAAGGAACTAGGCTTCTTTTATTTTGCTGCTCTCCGTCCTCAACATGTGTTTTCACTTCCTGGCCCGAGATGGCTACTTAAGCTCCAGTCACTGTGTCTGCATTCAAGTCACTGCAAAAGAGAACAAAGAAGAGTTCATTTTCTTCCTTCCAGAAAACTCCTGAGAATCATACTCTTCACCTCTGCTCTATCTGGTCAGAATTTAGTCTTCTTACAATATCTAGTATTCTAACCTGTAAAACTTTACTCCAATATCTATGAGCCCAGCAAAATAAATAAATAAATAGATAGATAAATGAATCAGAATGCCACTGTTAAGAAAAAAGGAAGAATATGTATCAGGAAATAATTAGTAGTTCTGTCTCACCTAGTTAAGAATATAAAAAATTGAAAGAATGGTAAGTAATAATACGAGGCAGAAGAAAAAACAAATTATCCTCAGTTTTCACATTTTAATTACAATGTTTCTCCTCTCAATTCCAATGATTTCCCCTAATCTTTAACAGTAGCATAGAAAATTAGTTGAACACCCTATTTTCCTTCCTTCTACCCAGCTCTTTATTCCTACAAAAAGAAACCCTGTTTCAAAAATAAAAAACAAAATAGGGCTGTAGCTCAGAGGTAGAGCACCCCTGGACTCAATCCCCAGTACTGCAGCAATAATAATAATAATAATGATAATAATAATAATAGTAATAATAATAATATTAATATATTAAGACTATACTAATAATGCTATATATAAGACTATATTTGTGTCCTGGGCTGCTATAACAAAGTACCAAAAACTGATAATTAGGATAATACAAAAATGTATTATCTCATATTTCTGGTAGCTGGGAGTCTGAGGTCAAGCCTGATGCCTTCCCAGCTGTGTGCTAGTGCTTGCTGGCGATGTTTGGTGTACCTTGGCTGCTAGTAGCATCACCTCAATCTCTTTCATCTTTACATGTCATTCTCTGTCCGAATTTTTCCCTTTTATATAGACAATAGTCATACTGAATTAGGATCCACGTTAATGACTTCACTTTTACTTTATTTTTCTATCTCCACATAGGATCACATTCTGAGTTATTGGGGGTTGGGTTCCAACATATCTTTTTAGGAAGACACAATTAAATGCATATTTTTAGTTACAAGTTTAATACATAGTCAATGTAAAAATTTAAATAATACTGATGTGTCTAGAGTATAATATCAATAAGATATTTAATTAGGTTAAAAGAAAGAAGAGTATCTTCAAAGAATGAAATGTAGGGCAGAATTTAGAGGGAAGATAAGCCCATTGAGTGTCTTTGTTGTTTGTTTGGTTCAAGATGAAAGAGAATTGAATGTGGGGAAATAAAGCAGGAAGGAGCCAGTAGAAAGGGAAAAGTTGAAGACTGAGATAGTATGGTTTGGTGTGATATGTTGTGAGTGTGTGTGTGTGTGTATGTGTGTGTGTGTGTGTGTGTGTGTGTGTGTGAATTGTATCTATAGACAGGGATCTTGGCTAACCCTAAAAAGAATCTAGACCTGTCAGGTTAGGTGGGGCTGGCTGTCCCAGGAGTGTTTTTATTTGAGCATTTTCATAGTGAATGGGGCTTCCCAGGAGGAAGTTATGTACAAGAAGAGAAGGGGCAGGGAAGATGACAGTGTGGTCACCTACCATCGGCTGGTCCCCGGTCTGGTGTACGAAGGGAGGTCTAGAATGATAAGACAAGCAGGCCAGCTTTGAGAGGCTTTGTCATACTCTGTGAGGTTTTGGCATGACACCCAGGCCCAAGTGACGCTGGGTCGGGAGGAGGTTATTCTCATTTCTCCATGGACCCAGCACAGCTTAGTCACAGTGGGGACTGAGGGGTGGCTCCTCCTGCTGTCACAATTTAGAGAACAGTAGATCCGGGACTGTGACTCTAGACAGGGACATGTACTGCTGCGGAGGCCAGGGTCCCCTGAGATGTGGGGGAGTTAAAGCCACATGTGCTCTGGGGGAAGCCAACAGTGAGGAGGACGCCAGATGCAGGTCCCCATGACAGCACTGTGACATTCAAGGCACCCCAGGAAATTTCGAAAATAATTGTATGGGGCCCAGTCAGGGCAATAGGAAGTCTGTGGTTTTGTTCAAGATAAACTGATAATTAGCAAAAATTCAGTGTGTTAATGTTAAGTTCCATAATCATACCCACATTTTATTTTTAATGTCAGCAATGCCAAATTTATATATTCAAACATATACAAAAAGTTATGTGAGGAATTTTTGGTAGTAGCATCTTTTGACCAGGAATTTGATCATCATATCTCCCTGGGAAAGAAAAAATAATTTTTTGATGATATTGGAAGACTCTTGAAAGGAAGACTAATGCTCATAACAACAATAGTAAATGCATCTGATCTATCTAGGCTGAGGTATCAAAAATAAGTGTCTATTCATCTATCAAAAATAGAACTAATGCCCTCTTGCTCTCTCCTTCACATCCTCCCCTCATCACCTTCGAGTTTTTATTTTCATATATAATATGAACAGTGACTCTCCAAGTGGGTTCTGATAAACAAAGTTCTCATTTCACTTAAGAAAGACTGACATCATTGTATTAAGGCCCAAATTTCAAACTGGTCTCAGAGAAAAAACACAAAAGTCTAAGAGTAGATATCAAGAGCAAGAGAGGTATTGACTATGCCACAAGTCCCAGGCCTTGTTGGGATATAAAAATGGCTGAGGTCTTGTGGGTCAATGTGGCACAAGCAATAGGGGATGTCCATCCCTGGCCCACTTAAGGAGTCATTCCTCAGTCAGTCTAATAGGCTAGGGGATTGACACAGTCCACAACCCCAAAGTCAAATAGCCCAGTCACACAACCTTTCAGCTTTAACTGAAAAGGTTAACAGCAGAAAAGGAGGTCAAAGATCTGAGCTCAGTGGCATAATTAAGAGAAGTGATTGGCAGGTTTTGTAACCCAGGTAGAAAATTAATTGTAAAGACAGGAAAGAAGTAAGTGCTTCTTTGTAATTTGTTTTAAAAACATAACTGAAATAAAAGTTCATATTTTGGCAATATCCTTTGGGGACTTAGTCTATCCTTTTTCTGCCCAATTCTCTGTCTGCTCCCTCCCCACCACCACTCCTTCTCCCCAGACTAAGCTGATCCACATAATAATGTCTACCAGCCACATCTTTCTTCATGTTTTCAGTTTGCAAATTCTTTAGATAGGATGCAATTTAATGCTCATCCAGAGAGAGAGAGAGAGAGAGAGAGAGAGAGAGAGGTTGGGTAAGGAAGTCTGCATTCATTAGGTTCCTATTAGGTCATCTTCTGTAGCTTTTTCCAAAACTCTGGATCTGTTAGTTTTATTTGCTTGCTTGTATGTCTGTCCTCTGTCCTCTTCCTTCCTTCCTGTCAATGAGAGGGTGTCTTTTGTACATAAGCTATGTGTAGAAATTGAATATTTTCTAAAAGGCTAGCTCTGCAAGTAATGAAACAGGGATGTCTAGGTATAAAGAAAAACTTCATTCATGAATTAAAATGAATTAAGCTTATATTTTAAAATCTTTAAAAGGATTCAAAAGCAGTGAGTTAACACATAAACTAATAAAATAATGCCACATAAAACCTCATTGATGAGCATGTGGAGAGATAGGTGCTCATACTGTGATGGTATGATCCCTTTGGAGAGCAACTCTTCAAAATCTACTAAAACTGAAGATGAGCACATTTCTGTGAGCCCAACAATTCCATTTCCAGGTGTCCAGCCTACAGAAGCTCAGTGCAGAAGGGACATGCACAAAATCCTTCCTGGGGCACACAGATTGTTTCTATCTTTTACTGCTTCAAAAAACCATTCTCCGTAAGCCAATGAGTAAATAAACTGTGGTTTATTCATACAACGAAATATATGGAAAGCTAAAATGTACAGACTACATCTATGTATATTAACATGGATAAATCTCAAAACATGTTCTTAAGAAAAGCAAATTACAAAAGGAAATGTACCATCTGGTTCTTATATTCATATAAATATTTGAGGTGCATAAAACAATAGTATTTATTATTCATGGAAATACCTGTATAGTATAATAAAAGTTTAAACACACATACATGGAGAGAAACATACTAACTTCAGGGTAGTGGTTACTTCTGGGGAATGAGGAAGAGGGTGGGATATGGTGCTCTATACTGAATGTGTTCTATTTCTAAAAAGAGAGAAAATTGACTTTAAAGCAAATAAAGCAGGTTAACATTTGTTAATATGGGAGGATGGTACATGAGTATTTGTTAATATTTCTGTTACGTGGCTGTATATTTGAAATATTATCATTAAACATTTAAAATGATTTTAAAAGTCAATATAATTGCACATAAGAACACAACAGAAGATTTTTACTTAATTACATTATTTTATATTTATTCACTGGGTAAATACAGCAGATGTTATACCAATTTAATTATACTACAGCTTATCATATATCTGTTTTTGGTGTAGCTCTAATTATAACTATTCTCAATACATTCTTCCAAAATTATTTTCCATAAACAGCTATAAATACCTTATTTCATCATAGACTTTGTTTTCATTAAGTATGATCTGGGCTTCTCTTTTTCTAAGTTACAGCTGCAGTGACTAACACGGCCAATTGACTGTTTCCTTGGGTCAGTAAATGTGGCTGGGCCGGCCCACCGTGAGGGGCTGGGGGAGTCTCAGGCATAGGTCTGAACAGTCACAAGAACCCTGGCCTGGAGGGAGGGCAGCCACAGGCAGCAGGCTCCCCAGGGGCCCTTTGCCTTTCTACAGTTTCTGAACAAGGGAGCAAGGCTGGGAACACTCCCAACAATGCTTTCCGCATTCCTAATTCTGTTTCCATCTTTTAACGGATTTTATCACTTAAGAGCAGAGTTCAAAGGTGATGGACTATAGGAATAGCTTGAAAGTTATAGGAAATGAGGGTTCTTGTACAAATTGGTAAGTGTGTTTATAGATGGCAGTCTCATCTGTTCAGTGTCAGGTGCCATGTGTCTGGCCATCCCATAAATGGAGGGTGGGATCCTTTCTTCATCAACAGTGTGAAGAGAAGATGATCATGACATCTATGGTTTTCATGATTTTCCTCTTTATACCAACCATTATAACGCTGGGAGATTTTTTCACATGTCCTTTATTTCTAACCAATTTACTCTGTTAGAAGGTAGGGAGTGGGGAAAAAAGTACATACAAAATGTGTTTCATGATCTGTTGCTAGCTGAGAGCTCTACAAGTCATAGTGATGGAAAAGTGAGAGCAGAGGGTGGCTTGACAAAGGACAGGAAGCTTCACCTAGAATGTGCAGAAACTGCATAACGATGACAAAATACATTTCATCACATGATACAGAGTTGAACAGTAGCACTTTAATACTTATAGTCAGCCCAACACATAAATGATGAAGTGATACTACCATGATGTCACCATGATTGTTTGCTGTTTATATTGGAGATATTGCACAACTCAGGGAGCTAATATTTTCCAAATGACCAGTACAGAATGTTACAAAATCCCAGTTGATGAGATAGACCAATGATTTTAATGTAATGTAGGAAAAGTTCATCAATATGTGGTATTAGGTTCTACATGGCAACAAACTTTTAAGAAATTGTGACTTGTCATGTTTTGGTATAGCATCAAAGAAATATATTTGCAGCTATTTGAAGAGGCTAGTAAAATCTTCTATTACCAACAGCTATCTGTGTGAGGCCTAATCTTCTTAGTATATTTTTAAAAAAGAACAATATGTCACAACAGACTGAAAGTACAAGCAGATATGAAACTACATTGTCTCTTATAAGGATCTACCTCTTAACATGATCTCAAATACTATCTCATTGGAGATTAGATTTCAACATATGAATTTTGGAGTTATACAAACATTCAAACCACAGCAGGCAAAGAGGGACATCAGGTGTCCCTGGGATTCTACAAGGCCCATACTAATGATCCCCAACAACATACAAACATCTTGATTCAGAGCTCTTAGAAAATCATAATTCTAGCTATTCATTTAGATGGGTCAGTGGCACTCAACTGCTCAGAAGGACAAGCTTAGAGGATGAGAAGGAGAGTTAACTTTCTTTTCTTTGGGAATTTGTGTTCTTTGGTCAGTATAATGAAGCATATGTTTCTGTCTTCTAATTCTATGACAGGGCTTGGCACCAATATTTCTTTTGAAGTGATTGTAATCTGTTCTACAACTACACTTCTGATCAAAACAGAGTAACAGGAATGAGATTTACCCTCCCATCTTAGACAGCTATAAATATGAACAAAATATATAAAACAGTGGCACTCAAGACCCGGGGCATCAAGTAATGAAGGATAATGATCCCTAAGAAATGGGAAACAAATGAGATGACCTTAGTAATTTCCCAGGAAACTTTCTCCGTTGCATGTTGAAAGCTTCTAGATTGCAGCACAGGGAAAGAAAACCCCAGCAGAGCACAACTGTTTCAGGAGTTGAGGAGGGGGAGCTTAGAGTCCAGGGAAACCAAGGTGACAAGAATTTACACGGTAGACTACTAGAAAGAAGACAGCTTCACAGAGATGTGATTCTAGAGAGCTGAAAATCTCCTTTGAACAGTCAGTTGAGGACCAATCATTGCATGTATATGAGGAAACTACCTAAAACCAAGAAAATAACTACCTGAAAGAATTAAAGGGACCAGTCTTTAAGTTTTGCATAGGCCTGAGAAAAGTGACTGTTTCTAACAGCCTCGGTAGAAAAACCTCATAATGTGGGTAGAGTTATAGTATTATGAAGGATATTGCCTCAGAAATGAAGAAAAATTGATCCTATAAGTTTAGTGCAGCTCTGGTCAAGCCCGGCAGTATTTTAAAGCAAGACCTGAAGAATCAAATTGTTTCCTAGTAACTTAACTGCATCCAGAAGAAAGCTCTTCTGGAACAAATAACAAATACCCAACATAGTAAAATTAACCATATCTTGTACCAAATAAAAAATTACTAGGCATGCAAAGAAATAGGAAAATATAATCCATCAAAATGAAGAGAATAGCCAGATGTGGTGGCGCACGCTAGTAATCCCAGTACTTTGGGAGGCAGAGACCGGAGGATTCGGGTTCATGGCCAGCCTCATCTCTCTCTCTCTCTCTCTCTCCTTAGTGAGGCCCGGTTTCAAAATAAAGTATAAAAAATAGGGCAAGGGGTGTAGCACGGAGGTAGAACGCCCCTGCGTTCAATCCCCGGTACCGCAAAAAAAAAAAAAAAAATGAAGAGAAAATAAATCAATCAAAAGTGACCCAGAAATGCCACAACTAATAGCATCAATAGAAAAAGATATTAAAAGTTATTATGACCATATTTCATATATTGAAGATGTTAGATAAAAGGTTAAATATGTCAAACAGAGATGTGGAAGATATATGGAAGACTTAAATTGAAAATCTAGATGTAAAAATTATAATGTATGAGAGAAAAAATAACATGGCTAGTATATTGCAAGATTCGACATTATAAAAAATTAATGGATTTGATGACATAATATTTTTTTTTTGTGGTACCGGGGATTGAACCCATGGGGGTTCTACCTCTGAGCTACACCCCCGGCCCTATTTTTTATACTTTATTTTGAAACCGGGTCTCACGAGGTTGCGGAGGGCCTCACTAAGTAGCTGAGGCTGGCCACGAACCCAGATCCTCCGGTCTCTGCCTCCCAAGTACCACGCCCGGCTTGATGACATAATAAACTATCCAAAATGAAACACAGACAGAAAAGAATTGTGAAAAATAAGCAAAGAATAATTAAACTATGGGATAAATTTGATCAACCAAATACCTGTGGAATTAAAGTTCCCATCGGAGTGGTAGCAAGGAGGCTGAAAACTACTTGAAGAAATAATAGTCAAAGCATTTGACAAAATCCAACACCCATTCATGATAAGAACATTACAGAGAATCGGAATAGAAGGAATATACCTCAACATCATAAAAGCAATATACAGTAGGCACACAGCCAACATCATACTGAATGGGGAAAAACTACGAGAGTTCCCCTTAAAAACAGGAACAAGACAAGGATGTCCACTGTCACCATTCCTTTTCAATATAGTACTAGAGACTCTATCCAGAGCAATAAGGCAAGAGAAGGAAATAAAAGGAGTACAAATAGGAAAAGAAGAAATGAAACTATCTCTATTTGTAGATGACATGATGTTATACTTAGAAGATCCAACAAACTCAACCAAAAGGCTGATAGAACTGATCAACAAATTCAGCAAAGTGTCTGGATACAAAATCAATCTTAAAAAAATCAGAAGCTTTTCTATATGCCAACCATAAATTCACTGAAAATGAAATCCAGAAAACATTTCCACTCATGGTATCCCCCAAAACAATAAAATACTTAGGAATGAACATAACCAAGGATGTAAAAGACCTCTACAAGGAAAATTATAAAACATTGAAAAAAGAAATTGAAGAAGATCTTAGAAGATGGAAAGACCTCCCATGCTCTTGGATAGGCAGAGTAAATATCATCAAAATGGCCATTCTTCCAAAAGTGATCTACAGATTCAATGCAATACCTATTAAATTAGCAAGGTCATTCTTCACAGACATAGAAAAATCGGTCCTTAAATTCATTTGGAACAACAAAAAAACCCAGAATAGCCAAAGTAGTTCTCAGCAACAAGAACCATGCAGGAGGCATCACAATACCTGACTTCAAACTTTACTATAGAGCCACAGTAATAAAAACAGCATGGTATTGGCACAAAAGCAGACACATCGACCAATGGAGCAGAAAAGAAGACTCAAAAACAAATGTGCACTCTTACAGCCAATTGATTTTTTATAAAGGAGCCAAAAACATACACTGGAAAAATGATAGCCTCTTCAACCACTGGTGTTGGCAAAACTGATTAACCACATGCAGAAAAATGGAAATAAACCCCACTTTCTCACCCTGCACAAGAGTCAATTCAAGATGGATCAAAGACCTGGAAATCAGACCAGAGACCTTGCAGCTACTTGGAGAGGGCATAGGTCCAACTCTTCGACACATAGTCACAGGCAAAATCTTCCTCAACAAGACCCCAAATGCACAAGAAGTTAAAAAGAGGATCAATATGTGGGATTGCATTAAACTGAAGAGCTTCTGTGCAGAAAAGGAAACTATCAAGAACCTCAACAGAGAGACGACAGAATGGGAGAAGATTTTTGCCAGCTACTCCTCTGATAGAGAACTAATATTTAGAATATACAGAGAACTCAAGAAACTCACCGCTAAAAAAACAAACAACCCAATCGAAAAATGGGCAAGTGAACTAAATAGGCACTTCACAGAAGAAGAAATACAAATGGCCAATAAATGTATGAAAAAATGTTCAACATCATTAGCAATCAGAGAGATGCAAACCAAAACTACCCTGAGATTTCACCTAACCCCAATTAGAATGACAATCATTGAAAACACAAACAATAAGAAATGCTGGCGAGGATGTGGAGAAGTAGGAACTCTAATACACTGTCGGTGAGATTGCAAATTAGTGCAACCACTTTGGAAAACAGTGTAGAGGAGCCTCAGAAGACTGGGAATGAACCTACCATATAACCCAGCAATACCACTTCTAGGAATCTACCCTAAAGAATGGAAACCAAATTACCAGACTAATGCATGCATATCTGTTTATAGCTGCACAATTACAATTGCCAAACTATGGAACCAGCCAAGATGCCCATCAACAGATGAATGGATTACAAAACTATGGGTTATGTATACAATGGAATTTTATGCAGCCATAAAGAAGAACAAAATTATGTCATTTTTTAGGGAAATGGATGGAACTAGAGAACATTATGCTTAGTGAGATTAGTCAGTCACAAAAACTGAAAGTCAGATGCTCTTCCTAATATGCAGAAGCTAGGGAGAATAGGGCATAGGAAGGACTGCAGACAAAGATGGAGAAAACAGATGAGTAAAGAAGGCGACCTAACTGAGGGAGATGGGAGGGGGGAAGAGGGAAACACTCTAATGCACAGGATGTACATACACAAATTTATCAAAGTCAACTACTATGCTGAGTATGAGAAGGAGGGAAGGGGGAGGGAAAGAGGGTGGAAGTTGGGGGAGGGCTAATTGACCAATGTTTGCATGTATACTTCTACCACCCTGAAACCCATCAAGATGTATGATTACAATGCACCAATAAAAAAATAAATAATTAAGAAAAGAAATAATAGCCAATATTTTTCAAATTTAATGAAAACTAAACCTACATATTCAGATATCTCAACAAATCATAAACTCATGAAACATGAAGAACTGCACCTAGGCACACTACAATCAAATTGAATAAATCCAATGATTGAGATAAAATCAAAAAAGAAAGCAGAGAAAAGACATGTTACATACAGAGGAAGAAAGATAAGGATGATATCAGATATCTCTTTGAAAATAATGCAAGCTAGAAGATAGTGGGAAAATAGCTTTATAGTGCTGAAAGGAAAAAAAGCACTATCAACCCATATATTATTTATCTAATGGAAATAATTTTTAAAAATGAGGTAAAAACAAGGACTTTTCCAGACACACAAAAGCCAAAAGAATTAATCACCAGAAGATCTGAATAGTAAGATATATGAAATGAAGTCCTTATGATACCAAAGGGAAAGCTGGATTTCCATAAAGGAATGAAAAGCACCAGAAATGATCACTACACGAGTAAATATAAGAACTTTTTTCCTATTATTTTCTTTTTTTTTTTTTTGCGGTACCGGGGATTGAACGCAGGGCGTTCTACCTCCGTGCTACACCCCCGGCCCTATTTTTTTTTATGCTTTATTTTTGAAACCGGGTCTCACGAAGTTGCGGAGAGCCTCACTAGGAAGAGAGAGAGAGAGAGA